>BSSO01006321.1:0-12079 GCA_030267885.1 Mesembryanthemum crystallinum
ATGACCCATTTTCAACGTCGATGTCTTACCTAGCCTAAAGTATCAACGTTAGGGGTTTGTATGGCCTTTGTTGTACTTTATAACAATCAAAAGATAAAAATAACATGTTGCATCATGATTTGTTGGATGAGAATATTAACGACACGTTACGATATAATAGATGTCGTAGTAGAGTGACGTTAGTTTTGCCCTAAAACCATATCAATATTTTTTTTCCAAAGACTGCAAAAATTTTAATTAAGAGTGTCAAATTCAGACAGAAAAAGTATACCAAAATATGTCAAGTAATAATTTTTTCACTCTTAGACATTCCATCATATCTATGACTCTTGTTAAGATGTCTTCACTTGAATGTATAACCATGAGGGATAGAATTTAATGGTGAATGAGATATTTTTGGAAAATGAATGGAAATAGTTGCCTATTCTTAAGGGAATTAACTAATTTATCCCCTTCCCAAATAGTATATAGGGTATATACATAACTGCAAGTTGGGAAAGGGGAAGCAACCTATGCCCTAATTCGGTGCACAGGTGAGGAAGACATCCACATCACAATTGATAGCTACCTAGATTTCAAGCAAAATGGATTCTAACAAAAAGATTGTTTATGCAGTACTCATCATTGCTGAAGGTGTTTTCTCTTTCTTTTAACACTCTTATGTTGTTATAGATCGATTTTTGAAACCTATCTATTCTTCGTTTATAGAAGTCATAAAGGTCACCATATTATGAATTAATTGTATATATCATGGGAGGAAAGAATCGAGTTTTGATATAATTACTCAATATCTTAGTACTATTTATTTGTTTATTTATTTATAGGGCATGAATTGCATGCGTACAGTGATGGTGCAGAGCATAATGGTCGTTGGAGGAGAATCATGCCAGAAAAATGATGATTGTCCTAAAGGATACGCGTGTGTGCAATCAATCTTCAAACAATGTGTACCCTTTCTCAGCGAGGGTCACAAGTGCTCACCATTCTCGTTATGGAACACAATCCCGCCTTGTGGAGAAGGACTTACATGTGCCCGTTCAAAAGACGATTCATGGATGTCTTTGAACTTTACGTGCATACCGTACCTACGTGAGGGAGATCGGTGCGCGGCCATCAGTACTTTCTGGCGTAAAATGTCGCCGTGCGGGGAAGGACTTGTGTGCGCACGTACAGAAGGTGCATGGTTTTCTGAATCAATTTATCAGTGTACACCATTGGGACAACAAGCAGACTTTTGCTCGCCATTCCAATCTTTTATGCGTACAATCCCACCATGTGGTAAGGATCTAGTTTGTGTCCGTAGTGATGATGGTTTGCTTCCTTCTTTTAAGTGTGCACACAAAGATTGAATAGATGTACCTCCAAATTGAGATAAATTTCAATTGGGCAGCAAAAATTGCCCTTATTTCTTACTTTAATTTTGTGTTATGAATTCATTCATTAATATAGTTCCCAATTATTTTTGCAGAAAAGGTATAACTGATACAAAATGTCTAATCTGATAATTATGTTACCACAACAACACAATAAGATAGATGTCTCGCACAAAAACACAGTTGTTACTTATCACAGAAACACAGTTGTCAGACATGATACCAATTGAAAGACCATTAGAAACCTAGCAGACCTTACATTACAAAGACCAAGTCATAGCACCATTACACGTTCCAGGACAATTAACAACAAAGATTATCTTTCAGGATAAAGATCATTTTCATTAACCCCTTTCTTCCATTTACGCATAACATTTTTGGATAATTGACACCTGTAAATCTTATTTTCTGAAACAGATCCAACCATCAAAGGGTATAACATGTAAATGCGGAAAGTGGGGTATTGGATCAATCCTTTATTTTAGGTTTTCATTTCTTTTTTCAACTCCACAGATCTGAAAAGAGTGCATAAAATCAAGGACAGTTGATGAGATCTGAAAAGTAACAGAAGATCTCTATTGAAGATGAGAGGGGGGGAGAAGAGTAAAATAGAACTTTATACACAACCTTAGTGTAACAGGATTCCACATCAAGGAGACAACACAGTTCATAAATAAAGTTACTGCAGCAGAATGGAAGGAAACATGAAGCCTGCAATTTACATTCACTCAAAGAGGCACCCAGATTACACAAGAAAAGCCACTATGGTATCCACACACACACCACATTTTGATCAAGTCACACTAGGTATTGAACTAAACAAGTTATGCAGTCAAAGGTCACATCACGAAATGCCGAGGAACTTTACTTGAAACAAATCATATCTGAAATGCTGCATTTCACCTTTTCCATTGTGTTTGGCCAGCCTTCCCTGGAAAAGCAATTTCATAATAGCTGTTAGAACACAGGGACTATAAGGGGGAAAGGGGAAAGAAAGATCGTTTGCGATCAATTTTAAACTTGACTAGTCTTCACTCTAACACATACGAGTTAAGTACTTTAACCCTCATTATTAGGAGAAAATTCTTCAAATCCTCAGACGAAGCAGAACGTAAGGCAAAAACAGTTTCCACGTTCCAACAGGTTTAAGAATTGATGAAAAAATGCGAGTGGTTGAAAATCAAATCAGCTCTACGAAGTAAGGTCTTGCTTTCATTGATCAAATGCTTCTCGAATTAACAGTGACAAAGATGGAATAGAGGTGAAGATACTACAAACATCACGATTCCCAAGAGATTTCACCGAGAAACAAATTGCTGAGTTAAGGACCACCACCAAGCCATCATTATACCGACAATAAGGTGCAAGTTCTAACAATAATATATCAACCTAATTTTCAGGTCAGTCTTGCTAATGTATTGTCAGGATATGCTCTTCATCAGAAAAACATGAACAGCCACTCCTGTTACTATGTAGAGAAGAACATCAAAGCAGCGATTAATATGGAGTTCAAAGAGCTTACCACTCCCATCTCTAGAAGATAACATAGATTTGTCACTTTTGGTTCCGCCCTTTCCACTGCCTTGAAGTGGTTTCTGTGTCCTTGGTGATACTGAATTGACTTTTCCATTTGTTGAAGATGGTAGTGAATGACGCCGAGTGGTATTGTTCTTCTCGGTCACATCTGGGACAGATCTTGGGGAGCCCTGTGCTCTCAGCTTTGCCTTTGCAGATTGAGTTGCCTGCATATAGCTTGGAAGTTTTGAAGTATTCTGCAAGCCATCCTCTACATGTTCCTGTTTTGCTGGGAAAGAAGCCCTTCTACTGGATTTCTGATTTTCATTCAAGGAATCTTCATTAGATTTCAACTCACCATTTCGCACAGGAGTTTCCTCATCCTTCTCATCACTCTCCGAACACTCTGATTTGATCTTGGCTTCATCACCATTTGAAAGCACAACAGGCTCATTAGTTTCCATAGGTTCCTCTACAGCCTCCTCTTCAGTTGGCTTGGAAATGGAAATTGTCTCTTCCTTCACAGTCATGATTACTTCTTCATTGACTTTCTCAACTGGACTAACTTCATTTGGAGCTGAAATCTCTTGAACAATAGAGCTCATTGTTTTCCCTTGGCTTTGAGTTGGCTTCTCAGCTACTTCAGGTTGACCAGAGCTTTCAGTTACAGGGGTGTTAACCTTTCTCAAACTACGTTTAACCTTCTCAAGCTCATTTTGTGGAGTTTCTTGAACGGAATCTGCTGCATGGCTTGAGACTTTCTTTGGATGACGTCGTGGTTTCTCCAATTCAGAGTTTGACTGCCCTGAGTTGTTATCAAAAAGGGAAGGAACCTTCCGAACACTGCGTTTTGGCCTGCTTGGCTCAACCTCAATACTTTGTGAGTTTCCCTGCTTTTTCTGGACTCTGGAATTGACAACTTTCTTTGGCGGAGATACAGGTTTCCATGGGCAGGACACAGACCATCTTGCCAGCCAGTTGTGAACTGAATTCGGATCTGTCACTTCATACTGAACACGCAGAGGCATCACTGTAGGTGATGGAGCTAGAAGCTTTGCACAATACAAAAAGTTGTCAGTGTCGATAAAGAAACTTGACAGAAGCCAAACAACTACAGTGGCAGTTAAGAAACAAAGATCAATTTCAGTCAATTCCCAAGCTACCTTTAAGTCTTACTATCTAACAAATTCATGAAATTCAAAGCGACATTTGGGCCTTCTCTGAATCTTACTTGGCTTGGTCACCAGGATTCAGGAAATGCAGCATAAATGCTAAGACATGGATCAAATGTGGTGAAGGGAGATGTGGTGAGGGGTTAATAACATCATAGACAACTATCCATTCTCATCAAGTATCACTTAGTAGTTGCACACTTCAAGTTCCACGTGATAAATAGAAAGCCAATTAGCTAAGAACAAGTCCGAACTTACTTTTCTGATAAATACATTTGCTGACAAGGTTGTGATGCTAGCAGATACACCGTCTCCACAAACCGCAAATTTTCCATCCTGAAACGTTTAGCAGCATTAGCAGGAAGTAACAAGCAGGCTAAATTAGCCCATATGTACAAACAAAAATGACTAGCTCATACCACAAGATTACAATGACAAGAATGATCCCAACAAACCACTATATGGTTATAGATAATGCTAACAACACTCCACTATTCTGCCTGAATCACAAACCCAGAAACCCCATAAAAGTCTCTAAAACCAAGTTCTACTAAATACTGAACTAGGCCAAAGCATAATCAGTCCAGAGTTATTTAGGAATCAAGAAACACTACTGTCAATGTTAATGTCAAGAACTTATGACTAACTATGGTTAAGCGAGTCAAAGACAAGTATGATCCCAACAAACATAAAAAGAAAAAAGCGATTTATAAATAATGCTAACCACACTCCACCATTCTGCCTGAATCACAAACCCAGAGACCCCATAAAAGTCTCTAAAACCAAGTTCTACTAAATACTGAACTAGGCCAAAGCATAATCAGTCCAGAGTTATTTAGGAATCAAGAAACAGTACTCAATGTTAATGTCAAGAACTAATGACCAACTATGGTTAAGCGAGTCAAAGACAATTGTCAATGGGCTCCATAGGCTGCCTCCCTTATAACATCATGACATCACGCAAAAGGGTATCAAGAAAAGCTCAAGCTAAAAACTTTTAGAAAACTTGAAAGGTGATACCAGAGGCTTCACGATGCAGACTTTCTGTACTTCAAGACCGGCATCAGAACATCTAATCCTTGACCCACGAACAAATGCCTGCAGCTTGACAATGCCTACTATGCAATACAAGGTTGAAACAGCTTGCCTTCTGACCAAATGCCCACGAATAAGAGCTTGGAGCCTTATAATGCCTTTCAGAGCTTTGAATGCACGACGTGCCTACACAGAATATACTTAAATCAGGAAAAGTGAACACAAACCTACAAATGCAGGCAAGTTAATGTAATGCAATGGAAACCACTTCCAGCAAGGGGGCGTCATAATGTGGTGCAGACTAGAAAAGGCCGGTATTCTGCCAGTGGCATGAAAAGTGGGACCAAGTCCAATCAAGTAGGCAGAATCAGGCTACAGGAATAGAAACAAAAGCAGTAGCTGCAGCCTGCAGTACCAGTGTACTTAAGAATGAAGAAGACCTCATCATACTCATCCATCACTGTATGAGACAACTATAGCAGTCTATACTATTTGTAATCCAATATCCAAAATACCAGTTTTCTGAGTCATTATTCAAAGGTGAATGTAAATTATGTAATTTATTAAACTAAAGAATTTCATGATCAAATACGTCACTACTAACCAGCATCTTCTACATGTACTCACAAAAATAATATCCACTACAGAAGTACTGATAGTTGGCATTGTGAACAAGATGGAAAATAGTAAGAAACCATAAATTTAGACCAACATGATTCCACTGCAAAAATAAGTTACCAGATAGCCCCTAAATGCAGCCTGTGCCTTTGTTGCAGCAGTTTCAAGCGCTATTATCTCAGCTTCAGTTAAAGTATCTGACTCTGTTGCTTCTTTGGCATCAGCGTTTTGATTTCCACATACTGGTATCTCCGCATCCTGCTGGCCTAAAGAAGCATCCATGTGCTCTGACCGTGGATTTTGCTCATCAGTATGAACTGCATTGACTGGAGCACTTGACATCTCTGATGGATTAACATCTTTACCACTTTCAGGTGTCGTCACACGAACATGTACTTCTCTCTCGTTGGCAGGTTTCTTAGCATGAGACAGAATAAATCAGAATGCGAAAGACAATTCCCATATATGTAAGCAAGCAAGGTCAACAAGCCATTAGTTGTACAAGATTAGTGAAAAGCACAAAAATTAATAATTCTTCAAAATATAATTTCAAGATGCAATGTAAAAATGAATAAGATTAGGACATGCACATGATAGATGAGCAGTGCACATACTGAATAGTGCATGAAACCCACGTCAGGTTTATCTTCACAGTAGTTAATCACTGATACAATATTCAAGAAAGTAATCACTACCCATCTCTCCCTTTTAAAGCTCATGGAAGACATCAATCTATTAAAAGGTGTATAAGTACATGCAGCACAAGTCAGACCTATTAGAAGTATGTGCATCCAATGATCCATGAAGCATATCAACAAAGGAAGTATCATAGTAGAAGAGTCTTAAAGCATTTACTTCTTACAAAAGGAACATTTAGTCAGTCTAAAGAAGAAACATCAATCAGAAGAGAAAAAACACAAACTAACAAAAGCAACATACACTAGCCAGCACACCAGAAGAAGAACCAAAGGCTATCTAACCAGAAACAATCATGTGAAATACGAGACTGATTTTGAAAAAGAAAAAAAATCAGAAATAACAAGACTTTGGTAAATGTAGAATGTGAGAGGGCAACAACCAAACAATAGGTGTAGGGATCAACAAGAAAGAACGACGAACAGTTTTCTCAGTCCACCATGCCCCAAGTTTCCCCTTGTTTTCCCCAATTGATGATGGCCTATGAGCTGTAGAATACATATCTTACATGGAGCTCACATATATGCTGGCAAGTTAGTTCAGTAAGTTCTTCATTTACTTAACCATTACCAACTTCTTAACCTCGTCCACACTAAGTTTCAGTTAAATATGAGAACATTGAGGAATGAACTTGATATGTTAATGTTATTTTACTTTTCAATAATTCAAATCTCGAAATAATTTTTTTTTTTTTGGCAAAGATCCCGAAATATTAAATAGAACCATATACATAACTCTTACTCATCACCAGATTTGCAGCAGTTGTAACTAAGCTTTAATTAAAAGAACAAAACTATCCTAATCAGTCACCCACATAGTAAATGGGTGCGATAATAACACCAATAATAACACCCACCACAAGTTTATGCAAATATCAGGAATGAAGCAAGGCTTCAGCAAATACCTCTTTCCCTTTGGCAAAGTTGGACTTGGAAGCTTTCTTCCCAAAAAGTACATTCTTGATCCACCTCCCTGGTGACTTCCCCATTGCGAAAAGGCCAGAAACAGAAGTAACCAAAGCTCTGCATCAACCCCAAGAACACAAGGCATTGGATAAAGACAAGTGGCAAACTAGGAAGACAAATATATCATAACAAAAGCGATTATCAGACTAGATGGGCAGCATGCATTCCACAGAAGTAAGAGCCACTGAATCGAGATAACTGCATAAGATATGGAAGCATTTCATTTAGAAACTGCTTTTATGTTGACTACAGAATGGCAGTAAATTCTGTGTGCTTTTATATTGACAGAATGACAGTAAGTTCTGTTCTAGCTTAGTGAATTCATTCCATTTGATTATTTGAGGAGCACCTAGATGCATAGCAGATGATTGGAGCTGCTTGAAGAGGATATCTCTAAGATCCTACATCTTCAATAGACATGCATGGATGTCACAGTCAAGTGTGTCGAAAAAGGACCATGAGAGCACCAACATCTTCTAGAACAAACCACCATAGTCAAGTAGTCAACCCACTCCTAAAATAGGAATCAGGAAGACGCAAGCTCACAGTTCAGCATCATGGGTCACATAGCACAGGTCTTTTCTCGCAGACAGAAAAGTATTACCATTGTCCTCAAGAAAGTGAAAAGAAAACCTTTCATATTTTCCTTGTATTATCTTTGTTTTCTTTTTTCATCATCAAAAGGACTCTAAATATTCCAAGAATGACGTTGAAACTACACAATAAGAGACATCGGCAGAAATCTACTAAGAGTCACAAACTCAATCAAATTATAGCCTTGGAAATGGCAAATAATGGAATTTCCACTGGGTCTGTGGCCATTAGACCTGATCCTCAAATGCATCACACAAAATGGAAGATTGCTTCAACTACAACAGGGACCAACCAATTGAAGGTTCTCATTTGCAGGAGCTTCATAAACCAACTAGGGTCATTTATGAAAGCAACACAGAAGTATCTAATGTCACCAATACAAGGACCAACAACAAGGCAACAAGGATGCCTAAATGCTTCACAAAGCAATTCATTTGACTTTTACCATTATCAACTGAAATTAAAAAGATAGTGGATTACCCTGACAAAATTATCCATCCTAACTCAAAACACATCTTCACGTATACCTCAAAAAAGTTGCAGATATTTTATCCAAAATATGAACTCATCAGCAAAGCTCAATCTTTATAAAGAAAAACAGTATCGAAATTCTGGTTCCTCTGCATCCACCCAATATAAAGACGTATCCCGAAACCAAATAATATATCTTCAAGTGTGATAACGGCGTCATGAGTATAAATAAGTTTTCTAATGCTCTCACCCTTGTGTTTTAGGGAAGGAACCCAGGAGCATAGTGAGAATTATTCCAAAAAGCATTTCATAGTAGGTCAATTTCCCACTAGGGTTATTGTTAGGGCTCTTTGACTTGATCTTCCCACGTCAGACAACTAAAATGGGCATAAAAAAGCACCAACCCTAAAGAGCACTCCTAGGAAAATGAACCAATGTCAAAGACAAACCTCTTGCAGGAGATCACCAAACAGGACAAGAAAACAATGTAAGAGCCAAGCACAAATGTCATCATCAAATGATGCAACAGCCCAACCTGAAAACATCTGTTCTTATACCACCTAATAGGAGAGAAAAAAAGGACGGAGCTCAAGTCCATAAAGAGTTTTCATCCTAAACAATCGGCAAAAGATAGAGTAGCACTAGTTTTATATATTATAGTTCCTTAACTTGATCTTCCAAGAAAGATGCTAACTCAGTAATGACTAATGAGCCTAACATGATGTCATCTATTGTCATGTTGAGGTGATTATCAAACTTCACAAACGAGGAAAATCAATTACAAGACTATGTGTCATGCTAAGAAACCTAAAAGGGACGAACAGAGAACAATGTAGAAATGCATGCAGTGCAATGAGATTTAAACATGTTTGGCTGCCTCCATGCATGTCATGAGACCAAGAACCCTGCCAAGCTGAAGATCTCCCAAACACAACTCTTGTTTGTCAATGCCATCCAATATAGCATCAGCCATCCCACAAGAACACTGACAAAAGCATTTAGCTCTCTGAAAAGATTCTAGCTGAAGTCGCAAATACTTGACATTACCTCAATATCAGTCAAAATACCCCCAGTCTCCAATTTATACACGGGGAATTAGAATGGAAATGATTAGATAGAAAAAAGATTAGATATACTTCGATCCTCCTCTTATACCATAGACCTCCATCACATAACTTTCCTAGGGCAGCTGTACATCAAACATTCAATTTGATAACCTTCTTTATTAATGTCAAATACCTAACACCAAGAGACCTATGTCTATGTTTCTACTCAGCACACAAAGGCTTGAATATCAAAAGCTATGATTAGCTCCAAATTACAAACCCAACAATCTTTCTGCCCATTCCTTTAGTCCAAGATCCAAACAACATTACATTATTTTGATCAACTGCAACAGAGCAAGCTTCCTACGCTACACAATCACGGGAATTAGAACAAATCCTAAACGCCTCACGCCAAAAACAGACCTCAGACTAGAAATTTCCCACACTACATTATCATCCTTTCCTGAAAAGAAGGTGATGATGTCCAAAATCATGTAGGTGAGCCCCCTTGATGCCACTTTGTACCATAAGACACAAATCCTACAGAGCACAAGCTCCCACCAAATGGTTCAACACCCTCTTAAAGATACAGAATGCCGAACCCATCCACCAGTTATTCACACCTTAACCAACTGAAACAGAACACCACTCCCTCACCAACCCTCCAAAATCTCTCAGACCTTCTGATTTCCAACAACCTATGTTCCCTCAACATTTCAAATTAATTTTATAACAACCAAATCTTGCAGAAACGGGAAACACTCCACAACCCATCAACAAAAAAACAGAAACCCATCAACAAATCAAAGTAAAGATCAACTTCCCAGTAAGCACCGACACACAACAAACCAACACAAAAACAAGCAAACAAATGAAAACACAAAGAAAATCACATTTCACCACATTCAACAAAAACATTCAACTACCTTTACCTGTTACTACACCTCAAGTAGATTCAGATCCGTCACTTATCCACCAAAATGCAGCTCCTACAAGCCCTAAATCTAGCAAACCCACCAACAAAAATACAAAAACAAAAACAAATTGTTAGTAAAACTAAAAACCCACCAAACACATTCATATAAATGTGCTTAAAAGCATAGAACAAAAGCAAAAAATGCTAATGGAGGAGAGAGAAACCATGAAAGGCAAAAGCTTGGCGATTTTAATGGAAGTTGATGCGTTCCCTTAATCAACTGCTACTTTGCTACAGCTACTCACTCTGTCCTGAGCACCGAAAAATACCCAAATCAAATTTATTTAAATTTTTCCCAGAAAGTGAAAAATTTAATGTAAAGTGAGGCGAGGATCCGGTGTGAGCGAGTGAACAGTATGTTATTGTGTGTTGCTGGTTCAAGCCGTAGATGGGTGAGATGATGGTGTGATGATGAAAATGAACGGCTGTGATTTAGAGTTGGAATGGGTTATGGTGGATGAGAGAGAATGGGAGTTCAGTTTGTGTTGAGTGCGTTGGGACTGACAAATAATGAAGTTGCTTCGGAAATAAGGGAGTGTATGTGCTGCAGATTTTATTTTTGGCAGTGATAGGAAATTACCAAATTGTCCTTCAAGTGAAATTTAAGTGTTTTCTGATTTTGTAATTTTTATTATTTTTTTAAACATCTCTTGAATTTTATTGGCCGTTGTTGGTAAGTTGGCAAATTTTTTTGAGTGTGGATTAAGCGCCAGGCTGGGGAGTGGATTAGTGGAAAATGACTACAAATACTGCCAAATTAATCCTGTTGAAAATTATTGGGTACATCTGCGTAACGGTTATATGACTCCAATTATGGGTGAATATTAATAATTACTATGATTTTTCACAATTTATGGTAATTTTATAAAATTGTGAATAAGTTGTGACAAGTCATCCCTGAGTCACTGAAATTAGTCACTCTTAAACTGTGAAAAATCACCTATAAATTGGGTCATGTGATGGTTAGATGGGTGTACAAGAGTGGTACCCTAAGATTTAAAAGCATGGTTATTCATGAGTCGGACTTGTTCAACTATCTCTCTTCTACTTTATGGGCAAAAATACAGGCTTAAAACTGTACAGCTTGTCTCTAATGAGACAAGTCTCAATAAGGCCACTACTTAGCCCAACTTTAATAAGTGGATTTAGGCCCAACCCACAAACCCTTGTTATTCATATGTCTCATCTAATAATTCGATGAGACACGTCTCAAACAAGAATTTGCCAAAACTGTAAACTGCAACAATATTTCAATTAATGGCTATTATCATATCAAGTAATCATTTTACTCCTGGTTATCCTATTTTTTTTAGTTCACTAATGTTTCAGCTGTAAACTATAACAAGATTACGATTAATGTTGGTATTTTCATATCGGTTCTGTTCGGAGAATGGTTTTTAAAAGAAAATGATAAACAATCATAGTCAACATGCGACAGAAACATTATACTCCCTCCGACTCAAAATCTGCTATGCATTTTCCATTTTGGAATGACTCAATATCTCCTAGGCATTTTCTTTTTTGGTCTATGTTTTGCACAAGATAGACAAGTTTACCCTCATCCTCTCCCAACACCCAATTCCCTCTCTCTCCTCCCACCCTCAGTCTCTCTCCTACC
>BSSO01006322.1:0-12079 GCA_030267885.1 Mesembryanthemum crystallinum
AAAAAGTTATTCCTCAATTGGGTCGAGTTGTATAAAGTAGCCCCTAAACCACTAAAAAAACCCTTAAGTTACAAAAAGTCACCATTAAATTATATCGTTTAATGATCAGACGATTGTAAAAGAGAGTTACTCATTCAATTATTCATTAAGTTGGTGGATAAAAACGCGCACTAAATAAATAGTTAAAGAATATGCCACAGGCAAGAGAACATTTCTGCTAACGAGATTTCTCCTTTTCCACCATTTATGTCTAATTTTCTCATTCTAAGTATTCAATTTTATATTTGCAATTCCTTCAATTTTTCAAAGGCGGCTTATAGTCTTCTTCTTTTAATAGATTATTAGTTTTGAAAATTTATTGTTTCCTTCTTTCCTTACTCATTATATCCATCTATGCATATACTATATTTGCACATGTAGAATGAAAAATGGTAAATTTGTACAAACATTATTTTTCTCATTATAAAAAATGCTGCTAAAAAAAATAATGTAAAATGATCTTACATTGCATTTTATTGATTTATTTATATGGTTTTTAGACTTTGCTAACTATGGAACAATTGGATGTGATTGCAGAAATATCGTTCTCTTATGTCCTCTAAGAGCACAACAATAAAGGGATTGGAAGAAGCTAGAAGAATGATATGTATACATCAACATGGATGTTTTTTTTTTTTTTTTCTTCTAATTACATTCAAAGCTATGATTTTGTTGTTGTTGATACTTGCTAGTCTTGGTTTGAAGCATGGACCCAACGTCTAAACAGGAAAGGAGGGGAAAATTAAAAGAATTGGATTTAATATATAGAAGTTAGAACAGTGAAAATTTGTTTGTCCTTTTTGATAGTAATATGGAATTTAACGAGGTTGAGTTTGCGTATACTAGCCAAATTAAGAACATGATAATTATACGTATATAAGAAGAAGAAAAAGATTATTTTGATTCTTTTGGAGTTAGATATAAGTAAAAGTTTTGTAAAATCCGTTCATTGCACGAGTACTAGCCTAGTTGTAAATTAAAATAAGATACCCCTGTGCATCACATAGGTTTGTTTACAAACTAGCGTTATTTAAAACTATAAAATATTGTGGGGGTTGTTCAAAATATTAGAAGATAAATGATTGGTTGAGCTTCCAACTATAAGCTTAAGCTTTTAGTATAGTTCTGTTGGTTGCTTCACATGGTATCAGAGCTTCAGTGACCAAGAGAGTTTGAGTTCAAATCCTGGCAGCCCTTTAGCTTCTATAGTTGAGATTTCTCCTATAGTTGATGAGCCTCTAATAAGCACAAGGTACACTGGGCTTGTGCATCTTCCATGCTTCAACCTTAAAGGACATTCACATGAGGGGGGCATATTAGGAGATAAATGATGATTGGGCCTCTAACCATTAGTTTAATTTTTTGGTTAGGATGGTTCCTCCGCAGAAAAAAGCTTCAAAGTTTTGAAGTTGGAAAAATGTTTATGTCAGAAGCTAGTCCCACATTGGTGCACCACACATGAGGTTGTGGGTTGGGTTATTTTGTTATACAAGAGCTTTTGATTTCCTGTCTTGTAAATTAAGTTTCAACAAGTCTTCTCGAATTTATCGAGGTTTCACATTTATGAAGTCGTTTGGTCCACCAAGTCTGATTGTACATATTTTCTATGTAAACTAAGGCTATGTTTGGCACAACAACAAGCTTTTGAGCATAGCAAAAGCTACAACTTGAAACTTGCAGTTTGTTCTTTTTTTTCTCAACTAGTACCAAACAAGAATTGAGGCAACATCTAGCATTCACTTGGCAGCTAAAACTAATTTTTGGAAGCTACCCGTACTAGCTTTCACTTGACAGCTAATTTTGAGTAAAAGCTACAGTTTGAAACTTGCAACTTGTTCTTTTTATTTTCTCTCAGATACCAAACAAGATTTGAAACAATAGCTACAGCTACAACTAATTTTGCCGACCATAGCGTAACTGGATTTCCACATCTTCATCTCCAGTTTTCAACCTCTTTTCTTCTATAAAATCAGCTTCTAAAAACTATTTGGTACATACAATTTATTCGGTCCATGTTCTGAAAAATGCTTTTCCGTTTGAGCAAGAGAATTTCATTATTCCATCTGACCATTGTGAGTGCACACCTAGATTGGAGTTGTGTTAATCTTGGAAAATGGCCGCCCGAGAGAGCTTGTATCCAAGGCTAGCTGAAACGTTTTTTCGGACAGTGTTGCAACCACTACACAACAATTTTCAGATAAGATTTTCCCCTATTTTATTTATTGTTTGATTAAAAATGCACTTAATTATTTCCAACTATTCTTTCATATCTGAAATCTTTTGCCATGGAATTCTTAGGCCCTGTTCGGGGTGGTTGCCAGTTGACAGTTTTTGGTGTTAAAAAATTTTCAACTCTTTTTAGAATTTAATTTAAAGTTGAATTTTTTTTTGTACTTGCAGTTCCCTACTTAATTTTCAAAACTGACAACAGAAAACTGAAAACCAAAAAGAGTGGTTTCCAAAAATTGGTTTTGAATTTTCAAAAAAATTGAAAATTGATAACTGGCAACCACTCAAACAGGGCCTTAATTGTTACCTAGGTTTATACTTTAAGCTTTAATCTATGATGCAAGAGGAGTGCCGGCAGCTTTGAGCAAAGAAATCACAGATGGCTGTTTTTCTTGATGAGATTTTGGCATTTTGCTTGAAAGTGTAGTTGTTAATTTTGCATAAATATATGTTAAAATACAAAAGTTCTGCCAATGGCTGTTTTTGGTAGTATTTGGCTTGATTATAGCTTGGCATCAACTGGCATAAGAAACAAAGAAAATAAAAAAGTGAAACAAGTCTAATTCGGTCTAAACCCGGACAAATTTGGAGAAACCGGTTTGTTTGGGATCGAACCATACCTAAACCGGTCTGATCTTCTGCCATTTGTTTTGATGGATTCTGGATTGCGATTTATTTTGGTTTTGTTACGGTCCGGCCAGGTTTTGGACCAGTTAGGATGGCAATTCTACTCGCATACATTGTATATCTGCTCCATTCAATCCGACATTGGTGGATATAGATGACATTAAATGGATAAAATGCAGATTGGATATGAATATTGATGACAGATGACAATTTATCATACATATATCCACCGTTGGATATCCATACCCCTTTAATAATATATATTTTTTTAAAATTGCATTAATAAGGCCAAGAATATAATGAATCTATCAAACTTTGGCATCACTTTTTACTTTCTAACGACATTCATTTATTAATTTTATCTTCGATATGTATCACTTTAGCCCTTGTTAGCTATATTCAAATTAATCTTCATAAGATCAAGGAAATAATTTGACAAAACAAAGTTTTTTNTATTCATTTACCCACTTCATTCACTGGATTTAAATATGGTCGTTCCATGAAGTTTGGTTCAATGAATGTAGATATAAATGAAAGTAACATAACACGCCATCTGTCCGCAATTGACTTTCCTATTTGGACTTTTTGCGGTTTTCAAAAATAATCTTTGACCATTGATAGTTTATACAATATAACAACTAAAATTATATGAGTGACTTCTTTTGAAACTACTATTCAAGAGGAGTCCAATTGTTTCAATGGTTAATGGGCAAAACTTATAAACGTTGACTTTAAATTTCCGTTTCGGAAGGTCAATTCTGAACGGATGGAGTAAATAAATATGAATATGAATATGCCTCTATCCTATCTATCCAACTTACTGACAAAGACCCAACAAAATACCCAAAAATAAAAACACAAAATATCATATCAGGAGGTCTGATATATCAGGCGGATAGTATTGGTAGCTTACAAAATAGTACTAATGACCCAAAAATTAGTATTGGCAACCTAAAAGTTAGTCTAACATTTTTCTCACCTTGTACCCCTTCATACTAATTTTTGTTTACACAATGTTATTTTATATTTGCCCATTACTCACCTAATATATTAGGCGGTTTGTTATATCAGGCGGCGTGATATGAGAGTAACGAAATAAAAATCATTCATGTGTGTTTGATAATTGAATATTAATCCCACATGGTGACATGGGCCGCCAAACCCTGGTTACAGCGTGTTGAAATGTTGACACTTGACAGCCAAAATTTTGGAATAAAACCCAAAAAAAAAAAAAAAAAAAAAAAAAAAACCCAGGAAATGGAAGATGATTCCTTTGCGATTCCCAATCCCAAAACAACACCAACACTCTCTCAACTCTCAAGTCTCAACATAGAGAGAGAAAGTGGGTCAAGGCAAGTAACTCCACCCACTACAACTACAACTACATCACCATTCACCACACCACCGTTTCACTCTTATGAACTCAATTCTTACTCTCTCTCTCTCTCTCTCCTCTCAACGAACCCAATCATACAATTCTTTCGATCCCATCTAGTCTTTTAGTGAATTCAATTCTGGGTTTTTCTTAGATTTCTCTATCTATCTATTTTGGTTTTGTAGTATCTTTTAATTTTGTTGTAGAGATTTTAGAGTGATGGCGTTGGATTTTGAATCGTTGACCGAGGCAACATCGGGAGCCATTGGAGCTCTGGTTAGCACCACAATATTGTATCCATTAGACACTTGTAAAACTAAGTATCAAGCTGAAGCCCGTTCTCATGATCGCCAAAGATACAGGTAATTAATTCTCCAATCTCATCTAATCGATTCTTCCATTCAGATACTTTCATTGATGGGTCCCACTTTTTTTTTTCTTTTCTTTTTTTGTTTTTTTTTTTGGAGTTTGATTTCATGATAATCAGTTAAATGTTACTATGAATTTTGGGTGGTGTTGAATTATTGTTCTGTTTTTTTTCCTCTGTTGGTTAAATGAGTTTAGTGAATTTGACTATCAAGTATCGACGTGATTTATTTAGGAACTTCGATGTGTTTTATGTTTTGTTTAGATAAACAAGTGAATTTGCTTGTGCGCCTGTGGTTCATGGTATTAAAGATTTTATTTTGTGTTGTTGTCTCTAAAATAAGCTAGTTCTGTTCATAATTATTTTCATATAAATTTTTAATTAGAAAATGTAAAAAAAAAAAAGATTTAGACTTATTTATGAGGCCATATTTAGTTTCATGAGGTTAGTGATTTAATTATGTTAAAAAAAAGACTTGCCATTTATCAGAGTTTCTATGGTAGATTAATGTCAATAATTACACTTGCATTAGGCTTTGCTGTGAGAAGACAGCTTGCATACTTGATGATCTCCTTAGTTGCAGCAAAGGCTATACTGGTGTTGAATTGGTTGATTTGTTATTGAATCATCTGTTGACTTTGCATATATTGTTTCCTTGAAACTTTAAATCTAAGTTGGACGATGAGAAACCCAAATAGGGGACAAAGGGGGAAAAATTGGAGCATGAGATTGATACTCTAGTTTGTTGCTCCCTTTGTCCGGAATTGACGATCATATTTGACTTTTAGGCTTAACTTTAACAATAAATTTTTGAAGAAGTATAGAGTTTGAATGTCAAAATCATATGGTTAGATTTAAAAGATAATATTTTTATAGCTATATTGTATAACATATAGCAATTAAATTAGTTGTCAAAGTTGACCCTCAAAATCAAGTGTGACTAGTACATTATAATCTCAAGAAAACCTCTATTTGCATTATTTGTTTATTGCCTGGGATTACCCCTTCGTTTTTATCTCACGCTCTAGACAACAGATTGAAGTTGAGATTAGCTTAACTATTGTGAAGCTTAAGATTATACTAGTTTCGTGTAACTTTAAATCTCTCCCTGGAGTAAACCTTCACTTTGAGTTTCCTGTCAGTTAAGATTTGAGAGGAAGTATTGGTTTAGGAACTGTCGAGGACTTTTCGTATTCCTATTGTGGTGGAGAAGTTCACAAAGGATACATTTTCCAATGACATTGATCTCTTGAATCTTGATTTATAATTGCTGTAATTAGACTGATTAAAGTCACTACAATCTCTAATCCCTTTTTTTTAATTTTTTCAAAACATCCGTTCTTTCCTTCTATAACGGTATAATGGGTTGTTCCAAATGCATTGCCACATACATGATTCTCAAGCGCATCTGTTAGATTACTACATTGACTCTTGTCTCGAAAGTGCCTTATCGGGTTCTTTATTGCTTCAACTGAGTTTCTTGTTTCATTTATTTACTAGTCTGTTTACATCCCTTAATTAATTTTTTTTTTTGTTCCACTTTTTGGTGAAGCCAAAAGATTCACTACCTTTTGGCTTTGGAATATAATGGACTATATCAAAATGGATAATAAAGCTGTATGCACTGCTTATTTGTTGTGAAGATGGCGATAGTCGTTGCACTTCGGATTAAGGGTCAAAGCCGTCAAACGGAAACAATCTCTCTGTTCTCATAGGGGTAAGGCTGCGTACAACCGGCCCCCCTTACCCAGCCTAGGCGGGAGTCTCTTTGGAGGCATTGGGGTAATGTTGAATTGAATGAATTAATATTTTTTTACTAATTATTTAAGCATCTCCAAGATGCACATTATACCAATTTCAAAAGGGTTCCTTCTTTATAAGATATTGACAATTACTAGTAGAAAACTTAAAATATATGTCCAGAACACTGCCCATAGGTCGCTAACCCCAACACCTTTTCCTACTTCCTTCCTCCTTTCCCCGTACCTTCATCCTCAATTTGAAGGCTTTATTGTGAAATTTCTTAGATCTGTGTGAAGTGGATTCTATTTCTACAACACTTGTAGGCACACTGGCTGTAGGCTTATGTGGATAGGGCACAGGGATGGGTAGAAGTATCGTAGAGAGTGCGTGTGTAATGAGAGAGAGTAGGCTGAGGGAAGAAATTTAGGGGTATAGGTGCACTCTCTGTTGTGTAGTAGTCAAGTCACATCATATGTGATGCTGCATAATTTCTTTGGAGCAGGCTGTTTAGTATTTATGAAGAGGCTTGGGTCCGCCCATCTTCTATTTTGGACTTCTTCCAGGTTCAGTTATGCTGGTTTTGGGGGAGTAAAGGAGAAAAGGATACTGTAACGTAATGCCTTGTTGGCAACTGTGTGGTGTTTATGGTTGGAGCAGAATGTATGAGTCTTCTCTTGATCCTTTTTATCTATGAGTTGTTGTAGGACAGGGTCAGTTATTTAGCCTCTCTTTGGTCCAAGATTTAGGGGCTTTTAGAGATTCTTCCATGACTGAAGTTCAGGAAAGTGGGCCAATTTGTAATGTGATTCTTAACGGAAGATGTCTTGTCCTCCTAAACCGTACTTTCCATTCTTTATGATATAACAATTTTTTTTTTTAAACATATCTACACAGGAAAATTAGACGTACAAGAAGTTCCAGTGTGAGACTGGTTCTAATGCTGGTGCTTGCCAACATGGGAAGCCCAGGGAACATTATCAAGTTTGTGCTACCGTGATGAATGAGAGTAGGATATTGACATTATTTGACATTTAAATGTTACCTATTTTTACCGACAATGTGATAGAATAAAAAAGAGTTATAGTTGAGTCATATAAGCGAGTAACCCTTGCATTTTCTTCCACTTTGTTTAGAGTGGGCTCTTAACAAAATAATTCACTGCTTATGAAGGACTCAGTAGAAGAAATTGGGAGCTGATTATGATTTTGCAATGGTTGCAATTTGCGAAGTTAAGTATAGTATTAAGGACATAATATGATGGATATAGCCACTGCAAATGGTAGAGGCAACCTGATAGTAGTATCCAAAACTAGATTGTGGATTGCATTTGGATGCCTTAGATGCTATTAGTACGGCATGGTATGATGTCTGTTTAAAATCATGTGTACGATTCTATGATAAATGGTAAATTTTATTTCCATCAACCAAGGGATACCAATGTGGTACCCTCAAGAAACTCAAAGAGTTTACAAATACTGTCTAGGCAAACCTAGGAATACAGAGAGTATCAGGGTATACAAGTTCCTAAGCAGGGTTATATCTCCCCTGTTACGTGATTATATCTAGTGTAAACAAGAAATTGAATCATTCTGATGAGCTGATCTGGGGACCTGTTGCTATGCTGGAACAGTCTGCTATTCCTTTCAATCCATATGGTATAAACTGAGGCAGCTAAAGCTGCCCTGAGCAGCTTCTTGTGCATACTTTTGCCTTTAACATGGCTAGAGTACCATTTCAGTTCCTTTCTTAAGCAGTAAGGCCTTCTTGCAATCCCCAGCCATAATAGTTCGTATTGAATGTTTAATAAAAACAATTGAAGGTCAATTTTGATATAAACTTTGGGCTGGATTGAATCAAAATATAAGCTATGCCTTCTTTTCTGTATCTTGCAGGAACCTTCAAGATGTTTTATGGGAAGCTATACGTAATGGGCAAGTTCTTTCATTGTATCAGGGTTTAGGAACAAAGAACCTGCAATCTGTTATACAACAGTTTGTCTATTTTTATGGGTACAGCTTTTTTAAGAGGCTTTACCTGAAGAAAACTGATTCTAAATCAATGGGAACAAAGGCAAATTTGATCGTAGCTGCTGTTGCAGGGGCTTGCACTGTATTCTTGACACAGGTTTGTCAGTTCTCACATAATTATCTGATGAATTCTATTTTTGGTAGAACTTGTAGCTTCCTAACCCCTTGTGGTTCATACTTGACAAATCCTAAGTGAAGCTCTTCCTTCCATTTTCATATGGATTTCACTTGCATAATGTTTCTCTGGAACTCTGGAAGGGCATGATAAGCTTTATGCTGTATCTAGTGTACAGCAGTAAAAGTAAAACCAACACCCACTGAATCTTCCCTCTTTGAGGGTTCTGGGAAGATGATGATGTGTGCAATCTTGTCCCTGATAGAGTGATAGTGCATGTCCACGAGGCTATTGCTAATGAAGAAATTTATATATTAGAAAGATAATTATGTTGGCATTGAAGATGGTGGTAATGAGAACCTTCAATAAGTAACTGAAGGCGAATAAGACTTGTATTATCACAAAAGTCAGGAAGCCAAGTAATGTCCCAACTAGCTCATTCTTAGGTCCTGTTTTTTTCATCTTCAACACGCCGTTTTTAGTTGACTTTAAGTTCTGTACTTCTGTCTCATGTATAACTCTATTCATTCAGTTTTGTTCTGTATGCAACTTTAGTTCAGTTCAGTGCAGTTGAATATAACAAAGCTTTAGGTCTATCCTTCCCTGTGCGGCAATGAAGCTTCCTCATCTCCACTACCCTGTGTACTCACTTAAAATATGTGACTGTATTTCCCCTTGGAGTTTACTAGAAACCTTTTTCTGCAGAACTTTTGAGGCATGCCTCTATGTCGATGGTATCAAAAATTAGAATTGTCTAGCACATTTAATGAATGTATTGCCTAAGACCAGAATGAGCATGTCTAAACTTTTTGAAATTAATGAAAGAAAAAATGTCGTCTGCATGGAAACTGGCCTCAATCATCTTTTATTGTGCTTTGAGTTGACAGCCTTTGGATACAGCATCATCCAAGATGCAAACTAGTGAATTTGGAAAATCAAAAGGGCTCTGGAAGACGCTTTCTGAAGGCAAATGGAGTAGTGCTTTTGATGGCCTTGGCATCTCTCTCCTCCTCACAGCGAATCCATCTATCCAGGTACTTGATTTTGATTCCATGTCTGATGGCTATCTTGTAGATGTCGAGTTTGACACAAGTATTTGTTATGGACAACTAATAAAGCTGACTTATATCATGTTCCTAGTACACAGTTTTTGATCAGCTGAAGAACAAGCTGCTAATAGCCAGGCTAGCTAATAAAACAGACACCAAGTCATCCCCAAATGCTCTCTCTGCCTCCACTGCTTTTCTGTTGGGCGCTCTATCCAAGACTATTGCCACCTGCTTGACTTACCCAGCCATTAGGTTGGTACTTCCTTCTCTGTTTCCTATTACTGTTCCATTCCGTTGCTTCATAAATAAATGGAATAGCATTTCCATGATCAAAGGAAGGCATATATAAATGTGAAATTTCCGTGACATTTGAAGATATGGATCTGTGTTCTTGCTAGTTGATAGAAGCAATATGTCTATTTTGTGCAGGTGTAAGGTTGTGATTCAAGCTGCTGAGACAGAGGACGAAAAACGCCCGGCAAATGAACGGAAAGCTCCTAAGACTGTCTCGCGAGTATTCTACAACATCTGGAAACATGAAGGAATACTAGGATTTTTCAAGGGATTACATGCCCAAATCTTCAAGACTGTGTTAAGTTCCGCGTTGCTTCTGATGATAAAGGAGAAGATCACAAAGAGCACCTGGGTCTTGATGCTTGCTCTTAGGAAATATTTAACGACAACCAGCCCGAGATTGAAAAGTGCTTAAATTCTGTTGGAGATCATTGTCAAGGACAAGATTGAAAATCGCAAAAATGCTGTTGGTGATTAATGTCCTGGACAAGATCTAACAGTGCATCTGTTGGTGATTATTGTCAAGGACAAGATTGAGAAGTGCATGATAACTCTGGTGAATTTTGGAGTTATTTCGATGAAAAGACGATGTAAATAAAGAAGGCTTCTTAAGCTTCTTCTTGAACTCCCAGAGGATTTGTAGCAATGCAATAAGTTTCCTGTACTGCTCAAGGCCAAGCGCCATGGATATTGAACTTAAATATGTGTAAGATAAGGTATTTCTTCATTCTTCTAGTATTTCCAGATTTGGTTGTTACTGAAATTCAAACTTCATTTGGAATTATGTAAACTTTTTGTTGGAGAACATTACTTCTCTTTTCCCTCTATTGTTGTCACTCCTTTTCTCTATCTTGGTAATTTGTAAGAGCCACGCCCCCAACTCCCCGCAAAAAGCACCAAAGTATCAAGGGGAAGATATTCATAAAGTGGCACTTGATAGAGCTATGTTTGACAAAATTAGTTGTTGCTTCAAAAAATTAATTGAAAGTAATGGAAAATAATTGAAAGTTGGTTTGAAATAAATAGTAATAAATAAGTTGTAGCTATAGCTACAAAGTGAAAGCTAGCATGGTTAGTTTCAGTTTCACAAAATTAGTTGTGGTTGTAGTTGTTGTTTAAAAACTTTGGCATTTGAGAGAAAAAGGAATAAGCAGTAAGCTATAGCTTTTATTCAAAAAATAGTTGTTGGTGCCAAACGTAGCCTAGGTGTTACATCTAATTGCAAGGTATGGGTATTGAGTTTTATATCAACCATATGTAGGGCTATAAAGGAGAAGAGTCGAGCCGGGTCTTGATGTTCTCATACTTGACTCGTTTATAAAGTGAATACCACATTGGTGCTCGTGCTTGACTTATCTATTGCCAAGGCGAACTTTAATCGTGTATATTTGCTAGTAGCTCATGAGTGTATTGACTCGTTTACAGTTTGGTAGGTACTATAGCTCATAATAACACAAACGAGTTGAGGAGGGAAGTGCTCATACTCATCTCATTTATTAAACGATTATTAAATTAGTGTTCATGCTAGCTTTGGCTTATACACCAGGTCACGGGTTCAAGCCTCTTGGGGAGCACCTACACGAATTTATTCGTGGAATACCCGAGGCCGTGCGTTAGGAGGTGCCCTTTAGCCACGTCCAAGGAGTTCCTCCTTGCAGACACCAAAAAAAAAAAAAAAATAAATAAATAAAAATAAAAATAAAAAATAAAAAATAAAAATTAGTGTTCATGCTCGACTCATATATTAACAAGTGAATTTTGACCGTGTATGTTCGCGGGCTACTCACGAGTGTACCATCTTGTTTCCCATAAGTCTTTATCAATTGGTACCATTGCCAAACACTACTCTTATGCGTCCTCGTATCATGGGTGGTAACGACAGTATTGCAGTGTCCGCTAGCGGCTAGAAAGTCTAGCGCACAGCCACCCGCAAGTGCCTTGGTTGCGGACTTGCGGTACGTGGTGATTGTGATGATCTAATTGCAAGGTCTTTCAGTTCCACATCGACCACATGGGCTTGATGTAGAGTTTATACATAGATTATGTGCTCTCCCATCCTTTGAACTAGTTTTTGAGGTTCTCCTCTAACATAAGTCCGTACCACTATGTAGGATTTACATAAGAGGCCCTCCAATGGGTATCAATATATTGGATCAATTGGAATTGATCCAATTTATTGTCCCCAATGGAGACCCAAAACTGAATCAGCAATTG
>BSSO01006323.1:0-12078 GCA_030267885.1 Mesembryanthemum crystallinum
CATACATTCAAGTTTGGACCCTTAATATCAGTCTCTAGTTGGGGCCCTGTGCGGTCACCCCACCTCGCACCCCCTAATAGCCGGCCCTGCTTATCAGTACTGTTTTCTTCTCTATTAGGGTTTTTTTATTTGTTTTTTTAAGTGAAAAATATTTTTGAATGCTGTTTTGTGTGTGGTAATGGATACTGTGTTGTTATTATATGATGCATGTCTGGTAAACTAACAGTCAACTTGATGGAGTTAACGAGAACCACAAAAGTGAAACTAATTTTCAAATTACTGGTAACCAAATTGAGAATATGCAAAATTAAGGTCACCAAAAAATGATTATGCCATACCTCAGGTAACCAAAGTGGAATTTTTTCATAAATTAATCAGCAATAATGAGCTTCAACAATTTTCTAGTAGGGCTTTTTTAATTTCCCTTATTTTTCCCAAAATCCCACAAAGAATTGATTTCTTTATTATATGAGAGAGGAAGTATTGGTCTCACACTATCTAATAGTTTCGCATATCAGGCTATACAAAAATACAGTAGTTTATATTTGATCTTTAGATCAAGTCAGCCAAAGTGTGGACTTAAGACTAAATACGTACATATACCCTCCTTAGAACGTGCCTGCATGCGTAATATAAAGGCCAGGCTCAATGGCATAATCGATCAACAGCTTTTCATATTAATTTCATGCTTCACTTTTTATAACATGTTTTAATTAAATTCACCATGCAAAGTAAGGAATATACCAAGCCAACTTTGTACTATTTCCAAACAAGTACGATGATATAATGAAATCCAGGATAGTCCAAATAAAATATAGATATTGTTCTCTATCAAACCATATATTATACGATAATATACAACGATCTATATGCAACGTGACGAATCCCATATTTGCAAAGAAGATTGTCATGCCTAATGCAAACAAAGCAAAAAGGCTGATAATGTGGGGTGATCTCTACTCGATCCTATTTGTTTGAATTGTTAAACATTGAAAAAGACTGATACCAGAATAATCTTACACTAGCTAGGTTCAATTAACATAGAGGGAATCAAAGAGGATTATGCCAAATGGAATGGATAAAGCCCCCCTTAATTATCCTACTTTTGCTCATTCTACTAGGTTTTTTTAGTATATTCTTATAAAGTATACCCTGTAGATATTACTGTTTTGTGGATATTACTGTTTTGTGGATGATGATGAGGATAAATGCCCTACTATATCCTCTGTATTTTAGGGATGGCAGCCCCATCTATATTGATCAGATGGATATCTACTCAAACCAACTCGAAAAATACGGACATATATTAGTTATGGATATAAGTGAATCGAATATATTTATTTAACCGGTGAAGATGGATGATATAAAATACAAAATAATTAGATATGGATATGAATATATCTATAGTAGTCGTCAATCCAAAATAATTGAGTCATGTGTACATAATTTGGAGATGTGTCTTTAATTAAGTACTAAGTGCCTACAAAATAACACATGCATGGTTCAGCCTAGTACATTGTAGTATAATAGTTACTAAACATATGTGATTATGTGATCATGTTGCCATGTTCGAATTTTATGTAGACTCTAATTGTGTACAATTATTAGAAAACCTCATCAGGTAAACAACACAGGGTATTGGACATTATAACTTGATTACCAGTCCTTCAAATAGATGATTAATATATATGGCTTATCAAAGGTGATTAGTTATTTTTTTTTTCTTCTCACTATTATCAATTATGAAAAATTAACTTTTTCTTGAACAATTTAATAATAATGACCCAGGGATTGACTGAATAAGTTGGTGGAGAGGATCCCTTCAAACCAGGACCACTTTTGCATATATACGTTGTTTAGTGTTTGCCTTGCATGCTTATAGAAGTCAAAGAATGTTTTACTAGTCTTTGTCCCTTTTATTTCTATCACTAATCCTCGGATATTGAGAAACAAATAAAGTATACGGGCAAAGGGGACAATTATTTACATTTTCACTAATCTATGTTCTATTTATATGAGAAACAAATAAAGTATACGAGCAAAGGGGACAATTTTTTACATTTTACTAACAATCTTTTATTTATATAATATATATAGTACTTATGTTTTGTACTATTTGTTGTACTGTTGTTTTGGCCGGTGGCCTTATATAAGACCAAGAGACACTTCTGAAGGAGTATATAAAGATAAGTTTAATAAAAGTTCTTCCAATTAATGAAAATGTCGAATATAAAATACAGTATAAGAATAATTCATACTTACAACAATATCGTATATCTTATTTCGTTGCCTATTGACATATGGTGACTGTAAAAATACTTACTGTACTACTTGATATTGCTAATAACTAATAAAAAAAAGTAACATATATATGAATTATAGTTCTTAAAAAATGCGACAAACTTCTTAAGACTGAAAAAATAACATATATAAAGATAACTAATATATAGATTTATTGGTAACAACCTCACTATGGTAACATGACATGATGAAATTTATGTGGGAGCCAGGATGTTTTTGAAGGGGAGGTGTGTGATTGGTATGGTATGTAATCGATCTATAGGAAACAATGGGCAATTTACAACTAAGCTACATGGACATCCACCCACCTATCTACTATTTAAATATTAGCCATTATTCAAAAATGATAATTTATTTTATTATTTACATTTTTTTTATACTTGACCAATGTTAATTTTGTTACCTAGTTTTTCATTGATACAACTTTTTTTTGAATAAGTTTTATGACCTAGCATAGTTTCTTATGGTAAAGATTCATTTGATTTGATAAAATACTCACACCTATAATAGATTTCCATCAAGAAACCAATCCAAGCAACACCTAAATTATTTGAAATTTTCAATTAGTGAGAAGACAAAATAGAGATGTATGCTTTAAAAATAATCACGACCTTATTATTGAAACAAGTCATAAACAAACAAAAATCCTTTTTTCATTTGCTTATTGGACATAATAAGCTGATGATAACGTGTGAAGCTTATCATGAAAAACAAACAAATCAAGCTTCAACACAATTTCGAACTCGATTAAAAAATCGATTTGAACTCCAACTCAACTCTTGATTTAAAGTGGTTTTCAATTTTCAGCTTTTTTAATTTTAAGAAACCATTTTTTTTTTCTTAAAATTACAGTTATCAACTTTTGGTTATTAGTTTTGAAAATTAAACCAACAACGGACAACCATCCCACTGAACAAGCTAAACGAATTTGAACCTGAAATTGACGGTGTTGATGCCTTGGTGGGCTCATTATACACCCCAAGTTACAAACGTATACTAGCTTTGTGCGTGAAAAGAACTACACGAGAAATCAAAATGCAAGTGTTGTATCTCTCTCTCTCTCTCTCTCTCTCTCGTAGTCGTATTCATGATTTATGATTAACCCAGTTGACCAAATTGAACAACACCACCACCCAACATCCATCCATCCATCGTTGTTGTTGTTGTTGTTGTTGCAATATTGTTGTGCTACTTCTACAGTAACAACTGATACGAATTTATAACCGTTGGATCATGTTAAACCCAAAAAAGCGTAACCGTCCAACTTTATAACGCGTCCTTCAACGATCACGATTCTTCAGATCACGCCACGTGTTATCTTAACCATGGTTAGTTTCTTAACTCACACTGACACTCCTCACTAACCCATTTTTATTTTAACCCTAGTCTAATCTCACCTATTTATACCCTTCTCTCTCTCTCATCTCAACTCTCATTCCTTGACTCTCTCTCTCTTTCTCTCTCTCCATTTCATTTCTCTCTGCTTCGTTCTCTCTCTCTCTCCATTTCTCGCTCCTTTGCGGCTTCTTCGTGCGATTAAAACCCTAATTTTCGTCGCAATTCGCTAGGGTTTTGCCCGGCATTGTTATGAGACTTGTTACATTGTTGATTAATCGAGTTGAATCAGTCGAACAACGCCGTTAATGGCGGACCAAGTACATTCTCCATCACCGCCATTGAGTAGCCGCCATCGCCGATACCGGATCGGCTACGCCCTAGCGCCCAAGAAGCAGCGGAGTTTCATCAGAGATTCGCTTGTTAGTCTCGCTAGGGATCGTTCGATCGATTTGATCAAAATCGACACTGAGAAGCCCTTGATCGAGCAAGGTCCGTTCGATTGTGTGCTTCACAAGCTCTATGGTGACGATTGGAAGCGTCAGCTTGTTGAGTACAAGATCAAAAACCCTAATGTCGTCATCATCGATTCTCCTGAATCTATCGAGCGTCTCCACAACCGGATTTCGATGCTTCAGGTTGTTTCGGAGCTCAAAACGGTGCTCAAAACCACACAAAACAACGGCGAGACCTTTGGAATCCCTAAACAAATCGTGATTTACGATGTTGAGACGATCAGTGACCCGAGTTCTTGGGAGGGGCTTAAGTTTCCGGTTATTGCTAAGCCTTTGGTCGCTGATGGCAGTGCCAAATCGCATAAGATGTCGCTTGTTTACAACCATGGCGGTTTGAGCAACCTGAAACCGCCGATTGTGCTGCAGGAATTTGTCAACCATGGTGGTGTGATCTTCAAGGTTTATGTGGTTGGTGAATACGTGAAATGTGTGAAGAGGAAGTCGTTGCCGGATGTTTCGGAGGAGAAGCTGGAGAGTTTAGGGGGTTTGTTGACGTTTTCGCAGGTTTCGAATTTGGCGACCAACGAGAAGACGGATGAGAAGTACTACAAGATGATGCACTTGGATGATTACGAAATGCCGCCAGTGAAGTTCATTACGGATATTGCTAGAGGGCTGAGGGATTTGATGAAGCTCAACCTTTTCAATTTTGATGTGATTAGGGATACGAGGCTAGGGAACCGTTATCTTGTGATAGATATCAATTACTTTCCTGGGTATGCGAAGATGCCGTCTTATGAGACTGTGTTGACTGATTTCTTCTATGATTTACTGGTTAAGAAAGAGGAAGATGAAATCGTGGTGGAAGAAAATGGAGATGGCGAGCACGAGTTGGTGGATGACAATGCTGGAGTGGAAGAAAATGGAGACAGAGAGCACAAGTTGGTGGATGACACTGCACTAGAAATTGCTTGTGAGTGATGGAATGCAGGGCAAATTTGGCTAAAATAGGTGACAGTTTCTTTTGGTTAAAAAGTTTTAACAATTTCATTTGATAGGGTGACAGTACAGAGTGGTGAATAAGTAGATTTTTTCTTTTTCTTTATTTCTTTCTGCTGCTGATTTTTTTTTTTTTTTTTTTTTTTTTTTTTTTTTTTTTTTTTNTTACTGATGTTTCTTGGTTTTCAGAAACATTATTAGATGGGTGTTGAATCATGAATGGTGTATATTCCATCTTGAGCTCCAGAGAGTAGGTGCTATCTGAAATACTGTTGAAATGTTTTAGACAGAGGAAAAAGGTTGGGGGTGGTGGTTTTGATGTTTTAGGGAGGTTTTAGTTTGTTCTTTCTTGACAAGCTTTTGTAATGTGCCTTTTTTTGGCACTTTAGATCAATGAATTTGTCCATTTTTGTTGATTTTATCTCCTTGCAATTTCATTCTCTTGTTTATTGGCTTCTTTGACTACCTTTGTCTTCCCTAAGTTGCATAAATACTTGAGGTGTTTGAATGCAGAATGGGAGTGACGAAATGAACTCATGCTTACTAAACTTATCTTAATGTGGAGATAATACTGTTCTGTATTTCCTTGGTAAATAATGCATACTGCAAGATCACACCACCGAACAAGCATTTGGAACTGCATATCTGAAGCATTGATAATTTTGAACAAATAATGTGTGAAATTATTGATTTGCTACCATTATGCAACTTTGATTAATGTACTTGTGATCTTTCTTGTACATCTATTGCTGGCTTCTAAATGAGTAGCTGGTCCGCTTCTTTTATTATCAGCTTGATGGTTATAAGAAAAATGGCCGAGATATGTTACCAATATTAAGGAACCTCTTATTATAAGAGGTTGCTCTGCGTAATTCTTTCTTGAAGTTATTATCAGCTGGCCCATTTATGCATCTATCTTTTTCTGGCTTGTTGGTTGGTAGACATTTCCATCCCAAGAACTGCATTTCGGCTTTTCTTTGGCAACTGAAATGACTTGTCTTGTCAAATCACTTATTTACCCTGTATTTGGTTCATGTAATGCTTAAATTTAGCTTACGTAATTAGCGTAGATCAACACTTTGAAAAAGAAAAAAAAAAACCTTGAGTCACACCTATCAACTTTGAAGCATGCATTGACATAGGTAATATGTTGATTATTAATGTTTTTAGGAGTTAATATTTGCTTATGTGTAATTGATGCTCTATATTTCATAGATGCTTTGGTTTGAAAGTGTCTATCTATTTAAAATTACTTTAGTAAGGGTATGTTCAGTTCGTGTGAAAGTACGTGAACTTAAGGACTTGAACTGAGCGACCTGAACTGAACTGAATTGAATTGAATGAATAGTAATCTATGAGAGAAGAAGTGAATGGCTTGAATAAAACGACCTGAACTGAACAAAACGACCTGAAATGAGATTTGGCAAGGTGAAATGAACACACCCTAAGTATTTGTTTCAGCTCGGTATGTGTAATTGTATCTTTAAAATGTATGCTGATTTTCAAATGGGCATGAGGTTTTAACTTATTTGTTCTGAGGAATGACATCTTGTCAGAATTGATTTGTTTAGTTTGGTTGAGAGGCATGTTCTTTCAAATTTCTTTTGTATGATGTTGAGATGGTAAATGTTTGGCTTCAATGGTGGTTTGATGACAACAATGTAAGACTGGAACTTGAAACTTTGATATTTATTTAAGCCATTTGGTTTTCCGTATCCTTAACATTTAATTCTAGCATGCTGCATGGATTTGCGTTATTAACTGCATGCAGTTAGAAGGTCACGTGCATATTAGCTCCATTGCGTGTAATGTTCCAAAGATGTTAAGCATCTGCAACTTGAGTATGCGGCAATTAGTATGCTGCGCGTCATGGACGATTTATTACCAGGTAAGTATCATAGCCCATTATTCCAGGTTCCTTTTTTGTTGAGGGAATGCTTGATTTGCCTATTTATTTTGTCTACAAATGCCATGACAGGGTTGTGCAATCTCATTGCGTCGTATGTCATTGCTACGGATTGTTGGCTTCTGTTATGTCAGATGTGTAACTTATCAAGTATGTATATGGTTAAAGCATTCAAGAAACTATTTCTCAGAATTTTGTCTACATTTTTGGTTGTGTACTTTATGTTATGCTTAGTTTGATGCCTAGGCTCCAGTTGACATCAGTTGATATTTGTCTTCTCTTATGGTGTGGTATACCTGAATATCATTATGGAGACACCTCAAATTCAGACTGTCAAGATTGCTGTGCCTAGAAATTCTTTGGCATTTAATATTTTGGAGATATACACACCATTGTGCCTTGTGAAACCTTTGTTTATTAGTTTCTCCTTGTGATTTGCCTCTACAAGTTAAGAATAGCATACGGCTGGAGGCATAATGGTCAGATGCTCCAGTTTTACCTCATACTTGTAGGTTTGAAGCATTTAAATGCTTCCACTTGGAACCTTTATTGGTGACCAAGCATTTCAATGCGCCGACTTGGAACCTTTGTGTGTTAGCTAAGATAGATTATATGTGCATGCGTTTTCGAAGAATATGGCATTCTCTGTTTTCAGGTAGACATGAGTCTCAGAATCAAAGTAGCTGGGAGCAATCTAATTCATTTGAATGATGATTAATGGACTTGTGCTGTGGTTCTTTGTATGCTATTATAAGATCTTTCTGATTTTGGAGGTCTTCTTTTGAAAACTTAATTTGAAGATGAACATGTGTGAAGCCCCTCATGCAAAGAAGGGCATCTTATTCCTTAAAAATATTCTCCAAGAAATTTTATCATTCTCTCTTTTTCTTGGGTTTCCCTTCAGGGGAACGGGGAAGGGGAGCTGCATTTCTTCCTTTGGTTATTATGTTGAGTATATCTTTCTAATTCTTGGCATGGCCTTTGTCAATGGGTACTTAAGACTGTGCTTGCTTGATGGACGCTGCTTCAAGAGTGGGTAATAACGTTTACAGTTCATCTGACTCGATTGGCTTATAAGCAAGGATATCTTTCTAATATTTAAGTTGTGCTTTTCGACGTGCATTTTGACTTATGAGGAAATTCTTACTATTGGCATATTTATATAGATGCCAACTTCCGCTTTAGCCTGATCACATGCTCAGGATGGTGACAGTTCTATGCTAACTTAATGACAGATATTGCTATATGATCATACAGTGATATTTCTATGAAAGGATTTGAAAAACCAAAAGCACATGGTATTTCACTTACTTCCACAGTTCGAACTCTGTCTTTATTGTTGTTCAATATTTTGTTGTGCCAGAGTGCCAGCTGGATAGAAAGTGGACTTGGTACGGTGTTTTTCTTTCTCATGCTGCTGCTTGTTTGGGGTGATATCGTAGCATGCCCTTCTACCCCCACCTCACCTGGGGAAGGAGCTGGAGCATGGAGGTGCTTTGGAATCTTTATTCTTGAGCAAGAAGTCTATTCACCAAGGTTTACCATTCTTGTAGATTCGACTTTTAGTGTTGGATTGTTTATGTACTTTGCTGATTCATATGACAACTGTTGATTTTTCTGATTACATAACAGGATGTCTTTCCGTCTCACCTCTTCAGGGAGATGAATACTGATTTGGTGTCTGTTGAAGTATATCAGCTGTTTCAGAGTGGGAGTTTATTTGCTCTTGCTAGTGTGGGCATTGCATCAGAGCAGGTATTGGCCTTGGTCATTGAGTCATAATATGTTTGATCAAGTTTGTTTGCTGTTGATTTTCTAATTATGTAACATGATTTTGTTTTTTCGTTTTTAACCTCTTTTGGAAATTGATCTTGATTTGGTTTTGATTGAGGTTTGTCAACCGTTTCAGAGTGGTAGTTTATTTGCTCAAGCTAGCATTGGCATTAGGGAAAGCAGGTATTGGCCGTGAGTCATTAATCAAGTTTGTGTATCGCATTTGAAGGTGGTAGGGAATTCTTTGGTTGTCATTTTGTTGCTACATCATCTTCTAGATGTGAAGTGATGCGGTTTCTGAATTTCTTATAGCGTGGTGTCATTTATGTAGTGGGACACAGTTAGGTGGTTGAATGTATTCTTCAGTTGCCTACACTTCAATTTGTGAGATAATTTGGAATGTGGATTTAGTGGACATACACTACTATTTCCAGATTGATCTATAACTTGACATTGGACACCTAAAGAATTCAATCTGTTGTCTGAAAGAGAGAATTACCATTTATCTATGATAGTATTTGCTATGGGGACTTCTTGGGTTTGATATGGAACAGTTGCCTGCATGATTTGAAGCATTAAAGGCACTTTACCTAATATGGTCTGAGCTGTGTGCTTCACGTTTACAATTGTTTTGTGATATGAAAAGAGCATTCACTGTCAAATGTTCGATTTTTGTTTAAGTTAATGTGCTGAGCACAAGCATTCTGATAACCTTTGCAAATGTCAATTTCAAGGAGCTGACCCTTTCAGCATATGGGTTTCAGGTAGTGAAATGTTTGAATTATATTGTTTGTACGGCGCCACAAAGCATCTGACCAATCATGTTATTTTGGCAGTGACAGAAGTGAGCAACTTATCCAGTGCATCATTTATTATTTTCCTATTTTTTCTTAACTTTAGAGTTGGTTTTGAACTTTATTTCCTTCTCTTTTGGGACCTCCATTTGTGGATTTGGTTGCAATTATTTGTGCTTGGCTGAACTTATTGATGTGGCTAATAAAAGCTGTAATCTCTGCAGGTAATTTTAGGAGATACTGATAGGAGTAATGGAAGGATCATTCACTCATGTTTTGTGGGCTCTCCATTTAAGTTTACTAGATACTAGATGTTCTACAAAAAAGATACAGGAGACAATCTATGGCTGGTTTTGTAGATATGTAAATCCTGGCTACCGCGTATTCTTTCTGTTTCGATGATTAATATCCTATCTGGTGAAGTTAATGCTTATCCAGTGTTTCTGTCCCAATAAAAAAATCATGTGGTGCCTGCAATTTGCCTTTGATCTATATGATTCTTTTGCTGCTTTGTGCCAAATTTATGCAATCCAGTATCCTAATCAGCGTGTCATCTTCCACTGTATATGCTGCTTTGGTTGAAGAACATGTTTGGTGCTTGTCGGTCATTTTCTGTGATTGGACACGGTGCATCTTCTTCACACAGTGTTTATGTGATGCAACTTATGTCTGATTTGTAGTTCCAGATTGAAGAGTTCCATGTATTCTGTCGGCTTGTTCTGCATATATTTCAATCAGATTTGATGGCGTATGTGATGTGAGTACTCATTTAAGAGTACGCGTGAGAAAGGCATAAATCATCATTGATTTTGATTGCTCCGTATAATTATGCACTGCTACTGTCCACTGCCTCTGATTGATAAGCCAGAGTGACAACTTTGGTTGCTCATGTTTATTCATATTAGCGAAGAACATGTTCATACTTTCAAGTGGGTATTGACATATGACATGACCTGTTTTTGAGCTCTTTACAGGTACATACAATTCTAGCTCTGATCTGTTTTGATCTTCTAATGTATGTTTACTTTTTGACAGCAGATCTAGTGAAAATTCAGCTTTCTGCTGCTGCTTTTGCTGTCATCTTACAGAAGTATTGGTTTGAGATATGGATATACAACAAGTTTGTGTTTTAACATCCAGGTTTTCTCTCTCCCTCCCCTTGTAAATTTTAGGTGTAGTCATTAATCAATCTTCATGTATGCTCGTCAATTGTTCCATTTTTTTTTTTTTTTCTTCCTGAGTTGGAGGCATCCTGGACTTGATTTTAGCAGCGACAACTGGGAAAAGAGTAGGCTCTATATGCTATTCGAACTAGCGCGATTTGAAGTTGGGTGTGTTTCACTACCAGAACACAAATTCCTTGATCTATACTGGAGTAGTATATAACTGCGTCCCTAGGTTTTGACCATGAAGCCAAAACATGGGCATTTCAAATGGCAATCTAATTCCACTGGAAAGAGGGATATCTCCTGCTGTCAGCTTCAGCTTCTCTCCAGTTCAATTTTGACAACTTACTATATATTATGTGTCCGTTCAATTCAGTTCAGTTTCTATCATTTCAGTTGAAATGGACACACCCTTAATAGATTTCTTAACAAGTTCTTGAACCTTTCATACATACTTCCTGAATTCATTGTTTCATAGCAAAATTAATGTCCGAGTGAGTGTGAGTGAGGTTAATTGCAATTGATATATAATCATGTGAGAGTATAAATGAAAACTTGAATATGAAAGAGACTGAAAGAAAGGAGGCTACCAGTGGCGGAGCCAAGGGGCCTCAAGTGGGTGCCCGGGAACCCACTTGAGGATTTTTTTCCCCTTTTTTTATGGGTAAATTTGGGAAAAAAATTATATATTTGTACTAAAAATAAGTTAAATCCTAGAAAAGGAACCCACTTGAAGTTGGTTTTAGATCCGCCACTGGAGGCTACCATGTAGGAGTGATATAACTAATGAAAGGGATGGGGTCATTTCATAGGTCAAATTTTACCAAATGGAAAAATGGAAAGAAGAATGTTAACAATTATCCATTTGACAGTGTAGCTTCTCCGATTTGATGCTTGTGTTTCTTGGCGTCCGAGGAGGCGTTTTTAGCATCTTAGAAGCTGAAATAATGACTGATAGGGGAGCGATTTTGCGAAAAAAAAAAAATAGATGGTAAAATTCAAACTTTCAAAAAATTAGGCCAAACACAATCCTAATAACAAACATAGGCTATGAACATAGGCTATGACTTATGAGGATTATAATGATAGTGATGAGTGGACCGGATCATGGGCTTTTGATTCAAAACATGGTATAGGCCGCATATGATTATTTGGGCCTAGTACGAGATCGCCGGATGCATCAATGAATTTATACTCCCTCCGTTTCAATATAATGTTAATGGTTTGACTTGCGAGGTCTCCAAGACAACACTTTGACTACAAATAATTGCAATTATATAAACCCCAAAACTTATAAAAAGATGATAAATTGAAACTAATATTTAATATGAATCCAAAAATTATATTTT
>BSSO01006324.1:0-12076 GCA_030267885.1 Mesembryanthemum crystallinum
GACTATGGGTTAAGGTTTGGCTAAAGGTCCCCACAACAAGGCACTTCGTCATCCATGGGGTGCATAGTACGACTAGATGCCTAGTTATCTCCCCATCGAGTGGACAGAGAGAAGGCATCATGGGTTGGAGTAAGCGACCGTCGACTCCCGGCTTGAAATGAGTGGACCCGCCAGGATGCAGTGCCCCCAAGGGTGAAAAAGGGTATGAATGCACATGTAAAAATACGATCCTTTAATTAATGGATATTCTTGAGAGTGATGTTCAAGCTTTGTCCTCTTAAAACATCCCTAGTGGAGTCGCCACTATAGGGACCACAACCCACGGGGAGGTATGGTCCCGCACGTGACAAGTTCACTTGGTTTTGGAAAAGAAGTCGCCAATAAGTTCTAGTAAAAACTTATAAAATTTAATAAAAGTCAAATTGGCGCTTTTAAAGAAAACACGCCTAAGGGAGCCTCCAATTAACGAAAGGGACATAATCGAAGGGGCGTTTACCGAAGGGACATTTGGAGGTTCCACTTAGGGTTTTAGAAAACTCCGTTTCCCGATCGTCCCATTTAGCCTCTGGTGTGGAGACTCTTGAATTTTAACTGGTCGAAACCAAAGTCAGGATTCGAGGATAAGGTTACGGCTTTTGGATGGAGTGCACCCAAGCCGCCCGTTGGAAACGATCTCTACTAATTACTCTCAAGAACATAAATTAAATCATGTTAAAAATCAAATCAATTAACCATTATCGAATATGAAAGACATGATTAATGAAAGTAATTAGAGAAAGGAAAATTATAGATTTGGGAGCCCTCGGGTTACCTTGGTGGTAAATGCCGTCGATGAACGATACTCGGAATTCAGAACTTTGACAGATTGCTCAGGTTTCTTTGTGGTTGGGAAAGGAGGAGTTTTTGGTGGAGATGTTTAGGAGTACTCGGGAATTTTCCGATCTGTTTGATCTGAGTTTGAAGAATGGCCGAAGGTGGTATTTATAGGTCTAAGAGTGGGAAGGGCGGAAAATGTTGGAAAATCTCAGGGAAAGGCCGCGCGGCCTTCTTTGTGTCACGGGCCGGAAAGGCCGCGCGACCAAGAGAAAAGGCCACGCGGCCTTCCTTGTGTCAGGGGCAAAGGCCGCGCGGCCTTTTCTCCTCACACATGGAAGGCCACGCAGCCCTGGCACCTGAGGAAAACAAAAGTCTTCCTCAGGCGGAGGCCGACGGGCATTCTGAGTCTTTGACGGGCGTTTTTGGGTCATTTTATGGGCTATGTGTTTGGGCTAACAATCTGTCAATGATCCGATTCCGTATTATTGTATCACCAATTTTAATTTAACTCCTCATCGGGCTTTCAATAAAAATTGGGTGCTAACAAGTCTCAATGCCGTTGCATCCACACTACACCAAAAGGTCAAGATGATGGTAGGGGATGCCTTGGTCGAAGTTTTAGCCGACACTCTATCGGCCTCCGTAGACAAAACTCCTGTCCTCAAGATTGAACACAACGATGAAGACTTGGACTTTTGGTGATTCGAGACCATATCATTCCTCGAATATGATCCAACTGATCCTTGCTCCAATCTCACCGTTAGTGCTATCCTTCGCCAACAGGGCTACTTCCCGGGCATGTCTCTATGGACTCTACCCACTCGAGACACCTTCTCTTGGCCCACCATGACTAAGAATGACCTCTTCGGTCTAGGCTACACCCCAACTAAAGCCAAAATCCGAGCTTACATACGTCGGGAGGCTTTCAAGAAGAAGATGAAAGAGAAGGATAGAAGCTACCTCGAGCCGATGCCTCTCTACTCTCTCACCCTCAACGGGCAATTTCTCAAGGAAGGAGACTCTACCCCGTACTATGGATTCCCTGAACCACAGTACTTGATCTCAACCGGAAAGAAAGTCCCCAGGTTCGAGATATTTCATGACTGCTACATGAGCAACGAGGAGGCATTCTACCTCCCGCAAGCAACCATTTCCCCCTAAGGATTGGAACAACAACATCAGTAACAAGTCCATGGGTCTTCTGTTCGGCCAGGAGCGCCGTGACGCCGACCAAGCATCGCGCCTCGCCCTCAATGCAGGACACTTTGATGAAGGCTTTGATCGTACCAAGCTCATCATTCCAGCATCAGAGATAGTCCATACTTGGAGCTACTCTACTAAATGGACCTCCTCTGATGGTCGTCAGATTAAAATCAAGATTCTCAATGGCCAAGCGTCAGGTTCTGAATCCGAGACTGATTCCAATCATGAGTCTAGTTCTGAGTCTGAGTCCGAGTCATTCCCCCTTGAGTTTAGCATTGTCCTCACTATCCCTGTTGGATCTGTCTCTCCTATTGTTGTACCTTCCCTTTGCACTAATGAAATGAAATCCGTTTATGCTTACTCTTTGGACTATCTAGCTGCTAACAACGAAAATAATGAGTTGCCTAAAAAATTAATCAAAGCACTAATTTCACACGAACAATCAACTTCGATAACTGATGAAACTGAACTCGTAAGCCTAGCAGGAGACGGGGACGAGGCCCGCCAAGTACGGATAGGCTCATCCCCGTCCCCGTAGAGCGCAAAAATTTCATTAATCTGTTAACTGAGTATCAGGATGTGTTTGCATGGTCTTATGAAGATATGCCGGGGATAGACAGAAGCATCACCGAACACATTTTGCCCCTCATTCCCGACGCCAAGCCTATAAAGCAAAAGTTACACCGCATGAAAAGCGAATGGACACTCAAAATCAAGCACGAGATACAGAAACAATTAACAGCCGGATTCATCGAACCAGTGCAGTACGCCGATTGGATAGCAAACATAGTCCCGGTGCCTAAGAAAGATGGAAGATTCTGCGTATGCATTGACTTTCACGACCTCAACAAAGCTAGTCCAAAAGATGACTTTCCTTTGCCACACATTGATATCTTGGTTGACAATACAGTAGGGAAAGCACTCCTTTCGAGCATGGACGGATACGCCGGTTACAATCAGATACAAATGGCATTAGAGGAAAAGCTCAAAATAGCTTTCATCGCCCACTGGGGGCTATTTTGTTGCACCAAAATGCCTTTTGGACTTAAGAATGCCGGTGCTACTTACGAAAGAACAGCTACAACCATTCTGGACGACATGATGCACCAAGAGGTAGAGGTATATGTTGACGACATGATTGTTTCCTCACTCACTAGGGAAGGGCACCTACCCAATCTCAGGAAATTCTTCGACCAACTCCTCAAGTACCTCATGCGACTCAACCCACAAAAGTGCGCCTTCGGCATCATCGCGGGCAAGGGGCTAGGCTTCATAGTCAGCCAACGGGCATCGAAATTGATCCATCCAAGATAAAAGCAATTGTGGACATGCCTCCACCCACCAACGAGACCGAGATCAAAGGTTTCCTCGGAAGATTACAATACATAAGCCGCTTCATCTCCAAATTGACAATCATATGTGAGCCCATCTTCAAAAAGCTCAAAAGGCACGTCAAAACGGAATAGGATGACAAATGTCAGGAAGCCTTCGACAGAATCAAGGAGTATTTAGATAACCCTCCGATCCTGGTTCACCCAAGATTAGGCGAACCATTGGTTCTCTATCTCATCGTGACCGACACGGCCATGGGGGCTATGCTAGCCCAGGTCCAAGATGGCAAAGAAAGGGCCATCTACTACTTAAGTAGGAAGTTATTGGACTACGAGACATGCTACACCGCAACAGAAAAAATGAGTCTCGCCCTGGTCGGGGCCATTAGGAGGCTAAGACATTATCTCCTCCATAGCATGATCCACCTCAGATCGCGGTTAAATTCACTCAAATACATGGCCGAAAAGCCCGTACTTAACGAAAGAATGTCGAGATGGATTGTTCTACTATCTGAGTTCGACATCAAATACGAAGTGATCAAAACAATAAGCCGTCTTCGATTACCTAGCCGAGCACCCCATCTCTGGTTCACAAGATGATCACGAACTCTCTGATGAGCACCTCCTATTCATCGAAGAAGACTCTTGCAACTCTACTTCGACGAAGCTACAAATCAAAAAGGTTTTGGCATAGGGGTACTCATGGTTTCACCAAAAGGTGCACATACACCCCTTTTGATCAAGCTCGATTACGAGGTAACAAACAATGCCGCCGAATATGAGGCTTGCACCCTTGGCTTGCAAGCCGCAATCCATCTCGGCGTTAGAAGGCTCTGGGTGTAACACCCCGGTTTTCAAGAAATAAAACGGATTAAAATCGAGCCGAAAATCCGGCAGAGTTTCGTTTCTAAATTCAATAACCAGCCCATAAGGCTTAATAATAAAAACCTGTTCAAAACAAAACTAAAATACAAATCCAATAAACCCCAAGGCGTTATCGCCGCACTCCACTCAACAGGAGAGTGCAAGGCTAATCAAACCAACAATACAACCCAATATCTATAATGGTTTATTTATTACAACATAACCAAATTAGAAAAATAAATTATAACTCAAATACAACTGTAATCTTCAGAGTAACTTTATACGAGTGCCAGCGGAAGCAAACTATATCCTCATGTCAACCAGACATGTAAAACATTCTACCAGTGTACTCCCCAAATGTGACAAATTCACATAGGATCCTCGTAACCGCACCATAAGAAGAAGACATGGGCAAAAATAAAAATAATACGTCCGCAAAATTGCTGGTAACCACACTCCATCGAGTTGAAATAATCATGATAATAATAGATATATATAGATGTATATATAATAGATATAAATTGGGGAGTTATAAATCGAGATGTAAAGAGTTGGAATCACAACTAAGGTCGATTGACCTCCAAGACAAGTCCTAGAGTCAGCTAGCTATTGACTAGCCAATAACGTCTCAGAGATTGTCATGAACAACCAAACTTGTTTCTATAGCCCCAAGAGTGTGCCAATACTCTCAATCGTCGAATCCTAGTCTCGTCCATGTGGTTACGTGGACTAATGAACTTAAAAACATAATTCTCAATAAAGATAGCCAATTCGGGCCGTGCCAATCCAGGCTTGCGTCTGTGTATAGTCCACTATGAGGGACCCACATTAAGAAGTCCACTTTAAGGGACAACGCAAATTCAAAAGAAATTAGCCAATCCAGGCTATGCCAATCCAGGCTTGCGTTTGTGTATAGTCCACTATGAGGTACACACATTAAGAAGTCCACTATGAGGGACAACGCAATTCAAAAGTAACTAGCCAATCCAGGCTCAGCCAATCCATGCTTCACTTCTGTATAGTCCACTATGAGGGACGAGTATAAAGGTCCCATATGAGGGACAACGCATAAAGAGTGCGAACAAGACGAAAGCTTGGCCAACAGTTCTGACCACATCCAATTCACCTATCTTCCAGGAGAAGACAACCAATTCGCCGACGCTTTGGCAAAGCTGGCTTCCATGATCAACATTCCTGACTCCATCGAAATGCTCCCAATACATGATACAAAGACAAAGTAAGCCCTCCTACTGCGAACAAGATGAGATATGCAATAATGAAACCGAGGAATGGTACACGGATGTGTTCAACTACTTGGCTCATGGAACCTATCCTTCCGGATCATCTCACAAAGCACAAAGGGCGCTAAGGAGGTTTGCCGCCCAATTCGTCCTAATCCAAGAAAAGCTATACATAAGAGCGCCTCACGGAGTTAACCTCCTTTGCATCGGGACAGAGCAGTCTCTCCGAGTCATGAACGAAGTACACCAAGGGGCATGCGGACCTCACATGAACAGCTCCATGCTCGCACGCAAGATTACAAGACTTGGCTACTATTGGTCCACGATGGAGGCGGATGGCTACCAATTCGTCAAGAAGTGCATCAAATGTCAGGTCCACACCAATCTCCAACATTTGCCTCCACATGAGCTTTACACCTTCACATCTCCTTAGCCATTATCAGTGTGAGGGACAGATGTCATTGGGAAAATCACTCCTAAAGGAACCGAGGGCCATGAGTTCATCCTAGTAGCCATCGATTACTTCACCAAATGGGTCGAAGCACAATCCTTCCCCAAACTCACCTCCATACAAGTGGCTAAATTCATCCGCAACAACATTATCGCTCGATATGGAGTTCCACACGAACTCATAAGCGATCATGGGTCACATTTCAAGAAGGATGTCGCAAAGCTCTTGACAGCCTTTAAAATCCAACATCGGTGATCCTCTACCTATCGACCTCAAACGAATGGAGCCGTCGAAGCCGTAAACAAAAAATTCAAGAAGATCATCCAAAAGATGGTCGAGAACTATTCCGATTGGCCCGAAAACCTCCCTTTTCCTTTGTGGGGGTATCGCACCTCTATCAGGTCATCAACGGGCGCAACTTCTCTAAAGGTTGCCCTTGAGTGCCAAATCACCGAGGTCGATTGGATTAATGCCTGCTACAATGAACTCATCTCTGGACGAGAAGAGGTTAAGAGCACTACACTCATCGTACATCTATCTACGGCGCATCACACGCCACTTCAACAAATCTGTCAAAACACGCAACATCCAAGAAGGAGACCTTGTATTGAAAGAAATCTGGGTACCCATCACGGACCCGAGAGGGAAGTTCAAGCCGAATTGGACCGTCCCGTACATCATTCAAAATATCCTAAGCGGCGGAGCGGTCAAGATCTCCGACATCGACGACCAAGAATTCTCCTAACTCACCAACTTGGATCAACTCAAGCGGTTCTACTCCTAGCAAACATCAGCAAACACATCCTGACAAATCTGGCACCAACTCGTTAAGAAAAAACAATGATTGGTCGCAAGCGCGAACTACGAATGGTCTGATTCCTCAACCGGGATACGTAGGCAGCATCACTACAAGGTTCGGCCCCTCTAATAACTTTGCGCTCTACGAGTTTACTTCATTATCTGTCAGATCAAATAAAGGCTTTACACTCTAACTTTGAGTAAAAACTTTATTTTTCCTAACTTTTTCACAAAATGGACAAATGAATTTTTCTCAAACTAAAGCTCATTTAATTGATTTAGACATTTGATTACAAGCAACTCATGGGGCACATCACCCTTAATTACAAAGCAACTAGAAGGGTCTACAAGCTAAAAACAACCAGTAGACCACAAAAAACCAAAACACAAAACAAAGCACTACATTCCTAAATGAGCTTAACCATGTGACGGGAGGGTCCTCAACTCCTCTCATTTCCCACGCCTGGGAAGATTGGGAAGACTCCACCTCATCTGGTGTTTCTTCCTCGGCACCTTCCTTCGCTTTCTTCTTTCCTCTTTCACTTTCTCTTCCTCCGTCGGATGGACAGGAGATCCAACCTTGATTTACACCAAACCGACAAGCTGACAAGCATCATTTGGCATCTCCAACGTGCAAGTCACCGAAATTCAAGCTTAAATGACCCCATGTGAGGCAAAAATCGAGTATTTTCACTCAAAAAGCCACAAACATTCAACATGCAAAACTCAAGAAAAACTCAATGAAAATCAACCAAACAAGTTGAAGCAAATCCAAGCAAAACGGAGCAAAATCGCCTCCGGAGCCCTTTTTTAGAGAGAGAAAGCTTGAGGAGGCCGAAAATGGAGGTTTTCGGCCTTCCCAAGCTCGCCCGTTCAATTTGAACGGGCGAGTTCCTGGCCGCCAGACCGGTTGGGCAGACCGGGTAACCGGTCTCACGACCGGTCGACCAGTCTCGCGGCTGCGGCCCGTCTGGCCCTGGTTCGCGCCCCGTGCCCTCCTAGCTCCTCTTCGCATGCAAAAATTTGATATCCCACGCGATTCGACAGTTGTTTTCTCATAACTGACATTCGCCCTAGTGTTTGAACAACGCTAGTTCATAAATTATCAGTTGCACCTACGCTACGACAGGTAAAATTCATTATTTTGGACCCGTCTTCGTTCCAAAAATTATCAAAAATTCATTACACCTAAGAACATTTTTTCAAACATTACTACACAACTTTTTACAAAAAGCCCGATTTGACTCGGCACATACAAGATTTTTGACATTCCAGCACGACATTTTACAAAAAGCCCGATTTAACTCCGCACTTACAAAACTTTTCACATTCCATCACATAATTTTACAAAAAGCGAGATATTTTCGCATTCCATCACGGAATTTTGCATCAAGCCCGATTTAACTCGGTACTTAGAAAATTCTTCGTTCCTGACCTCTGCTCAGTACAAATTTTTGCAAAACTCGTTTTGCAGTTTGAGAAAACAATGACCCATTCGTTTCCCTCATTCAACAGGCGTTCATTCACCTTAACACACAATAAACCCGATTTTGCTCAGTAGCAAACAAGCAACTCGGCAGCACGGGAAACAAAACGCAATTTGTTCCTCCCATGCAACAGATGGCTACCCATCTATACACATGTCCCTCCCCAAGACTAATCTTAGTTCGCCATCCTAGGCGGCTCCGGACGACTTTGACCCTCACTCTTCCCAGAGCTCGGTCAAAGTGGGGGCTTCTGTAGACACCCCTCCCGTTGTCTCTTAAGTCCTCCACCGCCCCATGACGAACAACATGGCACACTCGGAAATGACGAGCTCCCCACTTTAAGTGAAAGACCCCAAGAAGAGAAGACCCAAATCTCACCACCACCTTCTAGCCCTTTCTCTAAGCTTTCCATAACTTCAAACGGCTCCTCAATCGGAGTCGCGGATCAATAGTTATGGACGTATTCACATTTTGGCACAAAACCGAGCATGGAGCGGTAAACGGTTCAAATATCCGCCAAAATTCCCCTAGGAATCTCAAATGGACCCAGATCCGTGGATACATACCATATTGGGATTTTTAAATACAGTGTACGTTTGAGTTCTCGACCAATTAGAAAACGATCGTACAGCTAAAAGCTTAGACCGCCAGACCAGTCTGGCAGCCAGGCCGGTCTCAGCACCGGTCTAACGGTGGGAGCATGTGATCCCGGACCTGTTTTACCTTGTCTCCACATTTCGGCACCTATAAATACGTCCTAAACCCCTTCATTCAAGGGAGGACCTTTTGGAAATGAAGAGAGCACATTTGGAACCTTAAGAGCCATTTTTAAGAGAATTAACATCTCTTTTACAAGAATCATTCTTAAGAAAACCATTGTAATTAGCAAGGAGCAACCAAGGGACTTTAAACACTAATCTCAAGTGTTTAAGGGCTTCCTAAACCCACAAAAACACCCCAAACACCCTTACCCCACAAAACAAGCCGCAAGACAAGCCACAAAACAAACCACAAAAAGCCTTCAACTTGGGGTTACTAGCTTGAGGAAGATCCAAACAAAGGAGCTCCGATCCCAGGTAGCCATCCCGAGGGCGATCAACAAAGGGTTATTGTTTTCTCTGTTACATGCCTGTGTGCAAAATCGAACATTTCTCGAATTGAACCTTCATGTACACATGGCTAAATCTCACTTAAAAATCTAGCATTAGTACTACTTGCATGAAATCTTGCTAATCATCAAAGCGGCCACCTTCGCAATAATTCTTTCTTGGTAGATAATCTGTGACAACCCACATAGCTAAAGCATAATTAATGGCATGATGGATATCATGTAAATAAATGGCATAATTGCATTATCTTGATTCATTTGAATAGACTCTACATTCCCGAACTCGGCATCTCCCTCCTTTGGGCACCGAAGTCACAACTTGGCACAATCATGGTATCTCTTTATATATCCATGATTGGAGCCTTCACGGTTTCCGTATTCTTAAAATACGATGGTGACTTCTTTACCTTGCAAAACAAACCGAGCAAAACATGATAAAGTGGTCACAACACCTCAAATAAAACCCGGACAAAAAAACAAAGAGCGGAAAGCAGAGCACCGAATCGCATACAGTGAATGCGGGGGCGGCGAGGGTCCCACAGATTGACGACTTCACCGGGGACTTCCAAAGTAAGAGAATGTGGTTTCGAAAGCTTGAATCAAGATAATGCCTTTCTTGCCATTTATTTCACATGACATCTTGCCCGTTGCATTCATGCATACATACTTGCATAAGAGTCTTGCGTGAAGTCCTTACGTTATCTAATAATCCCACCTTTCATTGAGCTGTAGAAAATAATCCCACCTTTCATTTTAGTTGCACTAAACGGTCCTAGATGGACGTCGTTACCTTCTACGTTAGAATTTGATTACGTGACATTCACTATGGGTTTATTTTCTTTTTTACAGAGTTTCTTTTTACCCAGCTTTCATTTCATTCCTTCTCTTTTTCCAAAACTCATATTTTTATTCCCCCTTGTTTCCCTCATAACAGCTACTTCCCCTGTACCTCTTCACCCAATTTCTTCCCCTTTACGTAACGCGTCCTCCCTCCACCGTCCATGACACCAATTGCTAGAGCAGAACTCATCATCGTGCCACCCGCATTCTTTAAAACGCAAATCATTGTGTTCTTGGGTTTGGGCTTCGGCAACACCCATTTTCGCTCGGGTCGACTCTTCCTTCTATAATCCCGCCAAGGGCATAGACTAGCCACAAGGAAGCTAACTTACATTCTTTCACACACCATAATGAACAAAATAGCCCATGATTAATCATAATCCACTGTAATCTGACCATACATAATCTGCAATAACAAATCTAAATGCAAAATCAACAAAAATCCAAAAGAAAAAAAAAACAAATTAAAAACTTAGAGGGCCACGTGGAACACACTCTGTCGCTGCACTGAAGTAGCATAAACCCAAGGAATAAAATTAGATTGATTATTTTTTTATTTTATTTATTATTTAATTAATTTATTTATTTTTTGAAAAGGCAAGAAGTCCCATGTTAGTCCACTAGGGGATTAACATAAGGTATCCATAACTATAAGTTAGCCATGGACTGGCGAACCAGGGTTGACCATAGAGGAAACATAGGAAAAGAATGACCAATGTTAGCGATATAATCAGCTCCTACATTGCCCTCCTTGAAGCAAGAACTTCCACGTTGTGGAAGAATGATGAATCCTGCCTAGTATCAATGAAAAGATTTTCAATTTCCCAAGGAATATGCTATTCAGCACGGATAGCTTTAGTAACTGCTAAGTTGTCATCTTCAATAGTTATATTCTCAAATCCTAGACGTCTGGCTTCCCAAACCCCCTTACGTAGTCCTATAACAATCCCATCTGCCACCGATTCAGTAGTAATTTTTGAGCGGCAAATTCTTGTATACAACAGTCTAATCATTAGACGGCTTAATATAAGGGTGACTTTTCGCAATTTATGGGCTATTATTATCTACTTAGGGGTTACTTTTATATTTTATAGTAATTTTATAAAATTACCCATAGTTGTAAAAATGTAGCCTATAAGTCGATAAAAGTAGCCACTAAATTGCGAAAAGTTATTCCTGGATTGGGTCAAGATATATAAAGTTGTCCCTATGTCACTAAAAATACCCCGTCATTTATGAAAAGTCACCCTTAAATTTGGTCGTCTAACGGTTAGACAGTTGTACAAGAGAATTACTCTTTTTGACCTATCAAAATTAATTTTAACTTAAGTAGATCTAGGTGGGATCCAAGACACATTTTGTCTTGGAACTTTCTGTTTACGTTCCGTCCTGAAAACTCCACAAGGAATAGGAAGATCTTCATTTTTACTAAGAGCCTGCCACTCCACAAAGTTATTGCGGATAGAATATGCAATCTGAGCCGGGTTAGTGTGGGACCCGGGACCAATCCCCCTCCGTCGGAGGGTGGGAGAAAGACATCCCCGCATTACTGCATGCACATGGTGTTTTAGGTATCATATCCGTTTTTATTATGTTTTGTTCGATTTGTTTTGCAAGGTAAAGAAGTCGCCACCATGTTTTTAGGAACATGGAAACCGCGAAAGCATCGAACACGAATATCTAGAAAGATACCATGATCGAGCCAAATGCGCCCTATTCCTGATGTAGGGCGTAACTTCATGTTGCCCAAAAGGGACTCTAGTTCGGGGATGTGAGATCTATTCAAATGGATAAAAAGTTTTGTCATTGCATTCACATGATGTTCAATATTTTAGTTCGATTTCTAGTCTATGTCTAGGTGGTTTATCACATATTATCTACCAAGAATTGTGTTTTAGCCAAGTGAACATGAGATTCGTTTCATGCATGATTTATTT
>BSSO01006325.1:0-12076 GCA_030267885.1 Mesembryanthemum crystallinum
CTTCAAGAGCAGATAATCAACCTCACGGGCTTTGTCAGAGGTGTCTTCCCAACAAGATACTTGGGGGTTCCATTACAACCCACAAAATGGAACAAACAGTCATGTGGGATCATTATTGAAAAAATAACTACAAGAATTAGAAGTTGGGCTACAAGGCGCCTCTCCTATGCTGGGAGGGTGCAATTAGTTAATTCAGTTCTGCTCTCTATGCTAGTATACTAGGCAACTGTCTTCATCCTACCTACAAGTGTGATTCAAAAAGTTCAGACTCTGTGTAGGAGGTTTTTGTGGGGAGATACACATGAGAAAAAGAAGATCCCTTTGGTCTCTTGGGAACAATGTGCTTACCTAAGAGCCAAGGAGGACTCAATATAAAAGACAACTTCAAATGGAATACTGCAGCAGTTGGAAAGCATCACTGGAATGTGGCAGCAAAAAAGGACACATTGTGGATCCGTTGGATAAATTCTGTCTACTTGAAAGGGCAATCAATTTGGGAGCACTCTCCTCCCACTGATGTAGCATGGTATTGGAAAAAGCTAAACTCAATCAAGCCAGAAATGTACTCATGGGTACAAAATGAAGTAGAATGGAAGCTCACTAAAAATAGCTCTTACACTATCAGCAGTTGTTACACAGCATTGCAAGGTACCCATGATAAAGAAAGGACTGCCAAATAGATATGGGCTCCTACAAACATGCCTAAACAACGTATGATTGTTTGGCTTGCAAATAAGAATAGATTGCTAACCATGGAGAGGCTACAGCATATGGGATTCCAGATTGCTGACACCACTTGTTGCCTATGCCAGCAGCATATGGAGACACAAGAGCATTTGTTTTTTGTGTGTAGATGGTCAAAGGAGCTGATTACAATGCTGATGCAGTGGCTAAAATGTACCAATGTCCCCAATGATCTAAAGCACATTTATTAATGGATTGCAAGGAAGCATATACCATTGAGGCAGAAGCAATTGTGGATCGCTGTAATGGTAGCTGTTGTATATAAAGTGTGGTTTGCGAGAAATCAAGTCAAATTTGGTAAGGCTGCAATCCCTCCTCAAAGCTGCTACGAACAAATTAAAATAGAAGTGTTGTGTAGATTCAGGAACTTTGTGAATAGAAAGAGCAAATATAATAGTCTAGATGCTTATTTTGATTCACTATAGCTTGTTTTGCATGTAATTGGAGTAGGGGAGCAAACGAGGAACCCTTCCTAGAAGGTGGCCTCTTACTCCTACTTCTATTATGTACCGTTTGGCAGTCATTGGTTATAATATTAACATATTTTACCAAAAACAAAAAAAAAAAAAAAAACTATACATTTTCTTAGACCCTGTTTAGGTTGGTTGCCAGTTGCCAATTTTTGGTTTTGAAAAAATTTCAACTATTTATAGAAATTATAATTATAATTATAATCTTAATCTTAATATATATATAAACCATGAACTTTTCTAGAGCTCTCGACGCGCCACGCAGGACAGAAATTTTCTCTTTTTTTTTTTGAATTTTTTGTGAAAATCATAAAAGATAATCACTATCAAAGTAGAAGTAGACTCGTGTTAGGAAACCAATTCATATCCTACCGATGCCCTCTATATAATACAAGTCACCGATCCCCCAACTCTCCATTACGTTCTATTGTTTTTTTCCTCTTTAGTTTATCTTTTTTTTCCTCTCTACTTTGTGGTATTAAATTCATGTTTTGCAAATTTTCTTAATATCAATTGTTGATATCTGGCGAATTCAGTGTTTGCAGGAGTTGGCGGATATTCATATACGTTGGAGCCATTGTGGTGGCTTGGCACATTCATGAGTAAGTCTTTGATCCCCAACTTGCTTGAATGCTTGTGATTGTTATCTAGAGCTTGAATTCGTTGTGGGTCTTTTACGTTCTTTGAATCTTTTTTGGTTATAATAATCTCATAATTTGATGTATTTGTAGTAATGGGTTATTAGCCGTTGAAAATGTCAATTGGAAAAACAAGTTTAGTCTTGAGATTTGTCAAGGGCCAATTTTATGATTGCCAGGTAATTAATATGTAACTTCAAATGGTGATTATTGAGTTAGTATGTTGAGGTAATATTCTCAATTTTATATTATTTTTTACAATAAAAACAAGTTAATCATGATTAAAGTATAAGTAGATTATATTAAGTAGAAGTAGACTCATATTAGGAAACGACATAGTATGTATATTCGATAGGCAAGGAAACTAATCATTTAATCATGAGTTTTTTTTTTTCCTATTAGGAAACCAATTTTTATACTACCCATGTCCAATGTATACACGCGTAACACGCCAGAGAACAACTACTAATCCCCCCAAACCCTCCATTTACGTTCTATTTATTTTTACATTTAATTTTATTTAGTCATAAAACTTTAGAATATCGGGAAAAGTTGTACGTAAACATTAAATAAATTGTTTTTATGATTTGCTTGTGCAGGTTTTTGTAGGAAGTGAAAATACATAACAAGACACAAACCTAGAATTTGTTGTCTAATATGACCATGTTTTTGCTGGTGTACATATTTGGACTATATAGTACCAAATGATCTATAGGTACCCTTTAAGATAAAACACTTCTTAGCTTTTGGCACGCCACATAGGCTACGAATCTTTTCAATCTTATTTTTTTTTTCATAATCAAAAAAAGATAATCATGGTTAAAGTAGATGTAGACTCTTGTTAGGAGACATAAGAGATAGTATAAATTAGATAGAAAACTAATTGTTTAAGGATGAGTTTATTTTTTTTATTTTTTTTATTAGAAAAACAAGTGTCCTATTTTTCTTTTATTTTTTTTATGTTTGACAAGAGGAAAGTTAATTTCATTAGATAAGATAAACATACATAAGTTCAAACTAAACAAAGGTAAGACAAAAACACACACTATTACAAACTAATACATAAAACTACTATAGGACATAATGGAGTCATTACAAACTAGTAGCCTCTTAGCCGGGAAATTGAGATCACCAACCGGGTCCAACCTGTATTTGCGCTTCCTTCCAGCGAAATTGTACCTACCAAAACGATATGGAGCATGCACAACGCAAGGCTTGCTTTTCCTACTAAGAGAAAGCGGATGCGCAGCTGCCAAAGTACGCTTCTACACAAGGGAGAGTGAATGATGACTAGGTCCAGGACCAAATGAGTTAACTCCGCGGCAAGATCTTGCTTTGGAACGAAACACAAAGTCTGTACTAATCACAGAACCAGTAGAGTCGCTCAAATGTGTGGAGATGTCATCTGTCGAGCAAATATTATCCGCGTGGCCCGTAGTGAGTGGTTGCCGAGCCTCAATCGGAAAATCCAAGGAAATATTCGAATCTCCCATCACGTTATCATTTCCCAACTTATCATTTTGCTGGCTTGACGTATGAACAGAAGCACTTATAGTATTAACTTTATCCACATGCATTATAGTGTTGCCCAACTTTGAAGATGAACCAAAGCTTGAAGCAGTCGCAGCCACAAGAGAACAAACCTCTTGTGGTTTGTGTATTTTTATTGTCATTAGAGACAATTGAGATGGGTGAAAATAGCTGATCTCATCACCATTCATAACCCTTTCATAAGCATCAAGGGGCAGGTTAAGAGAAAATTCGCGATGCTTGCGGTTGATAAAACGGAAGTGTTGCTTTGTAGCTGTTCGGAGAATCCTAAAATCATTCAAATTATCCGAAGTACAACTAGAAACATCGTTAGAGATTGTCATCGCTTCATCATCCAGAGGAGAATTCTCGGAAGTAATCTCAGCATCATAGGAAGAGGTAAAACACTCATCCTTTTTGTGCGAGGGAACTTCACTTATTTGACAACCCATAACCTCAACATTAGAAGAGTAGGTTGAACACTCACCCTTAATGGATGAGGAAATCTTAACAGGTTGACCAACCGTAAGTAGACCTTTCCTTTTTCTGTGGTGCTCATCAGTATCCTCAATACAAGAGGCAGAGCAGGAGCACTCCTCATTGATGGATGGGGAACTCACACTAGGATGGCTCATCTTAAGAGTATTCTGCTTCTTTTCCTTTTTCTTATCCTCCTTCTTCTTATCATTCTCCTTCTTCTTCCTGTCATTCTCCTTCTTTTCCTTGTCATTCTCAGCTATTTTCTTGACCATATCCAATTCCCTTAACATATCCCTATTTGTGGGCTCAATATCCACAGCTCTAGTGAGATCACAAACTGCATCAACCAATTTGTGCAATTCCTTAAAAGCTATAGCTCTCCTATAAAGAGCTTTAACATTTAGGGGGTCAAAAGCCAGCACCAAAGAGCATAAATCCTCCACTTGTTGAAACAGAGAGAGTTTAAGTGCACAAGCAGCATAGTTGAGGTTCAAAGATAAAGCAAGATCATGAAATAGAGTTCCATCACCAACACACTTGGGTGTACAAAAGCATAGAAATTTAAGAGCTTCGTCGTATTTCTCAGAGGCCAAATCGAACTTCCCATTTTTAAACCAAGAGTTGCCTTCATCCTTAAGGCCCCTAATAATGGGGATAAGATCACCTAGTCCATCCAAAGAAGATACAAACTCCACCATACTCTCCTCGTACTCCCCATTAAAATGGTAGAATAAAATAGCAGAATGAAGAGAATTGTAATCCATGGCAAGTCAGAGAATTCAACAAAGCTCCAAATACAAGAATCGACGCGAAAAAAGCAAACAAGATTAATTCCCCCAAATCAACTACTAGAATAGTCACAACTCCAACCAGCAAAAGCCATACACCAAACAAACTTAAACAACAAAATAGCAAATAGAGTAAATAAACTTGCCTGTATCCACTAGCCCAAACAGTTGAATGAGGTTCAATTGAAGATCATCCCGCATAAGCCAGCAATAATCTGAAGAAGTCTCACCTTGCATGGATGTGAAAATCTTCAGAAAAAGATGATCGGGGTGTGGATTGGAGCAATTGGCACTCGCCGGCAACCGGTAATGGACGCCGATTAAGCACCGGTTGCCGGCGAGCTGATGAAATTACGTGGGTTAGGGCGGTGGAAAAAGGGAAAGTAAGAGAGAGAAAGTTAGAGAGAGTAAAAAAAAAGTGTCCTATTAGGAAACCATTTTTTATACTAAAAACGTCATAATATATAAAATGGGAACTTTTAAGAAGCTTTTGGGGCACCACATAGACTAAAATTTTTCTCAATTTCTTGAATTTTTGATAAAAGAGATAGCATACCTTCAATAGGTAACTTAAGGGATACTAATAAATTTTAAAATTTCTTACACAACTAAAAGATAAAATTGATGTGTTTGCTAGATAAAAAAAAGGGGAAAACACTTCTTTTGAGGTTTGGTAGTGTCTTACTTATAACATGATTTTCTTTCTTTACAACCGGTGTATCGCACGTGTTATATAAATCGGGAACTTTTCGGGAGCTTTCGACGCTTCATGTAGGCTATGAATTTTCTCAATATTTTTATAATAAAAAAAGATGATCATGATTAAAGTAGAAGTAGAATCATCTTAGAAAATATAAGAGATAGTATAAATTTGATAGAAAACTAATTGTTTACGGATTAGTTTATTTATTTAAAAAAAAATCAAAAGTGTTCCATTAGGAAACCAATTTTATACTAAAAACGTGCTAATATATGAAACGGGAACTTTTCGTGAGCTTTCAGGGCGCCACGTAAGCTAAAGAATTTCTCAATTTTTTGATATAATCAAAAATTTTGATAAAGTGGATTACGGACTGAGATGATGGCGAGCCAGACACCTCTCTCTCGATGACGAGGAAGACGCGAACTGCCGCCAAGGCTGCCGGCGTCCCATCGACGACCGGTAGCACTGACACTCAAAACACTCAACCGTGCTCAATGGAGGAAGAAGATAGACCTAATCCAGCAAATGTTGCGTGTAATCTCATGGAGTCAATGATGGCAAATCTGAACCAGGTAGCTCACGATCTGATTGACGGAGGAAGAGTCTCAGCACAACAACAAGTGAACCAATGGATTCAACTAATCCAGGGTTAAGCTCGACGTGAATCGTGGGATGAAGAAGTAGAAAGAGAGAATTCAGCTCAGAAGGAAACCGAGAAAGGTAAAACCCCTTCTATTTGGGACGCATTTGATGTTTCAAAATTGAGAAATGATGGTTTTAAATTGGATTATGTCAAACCCATTGTGAAAGAGGGATCACCAGTAGGGAAAATCAATTTTGAGGATATCCATTCTGAAGTGTTTTTTTTTTGGCAATCTGCTCTAGTTTGTTATGTCATGGGTGCTAGTCCGCCTTTAGCAATCTAAGCTGGATTCTTACGTAAAATTTGCGGAAAATTTGGCATCTCAAAAATAGTCATGCTTAAAAATGGAATTACTCTTGTACGTTTTGATACGATTGAGAAAAGAGATGAAACTCTGCAATCGGGTATTCACCACTTTGATAGGAAACCATTGATTGTGGGGGCCTGGCATGAGGATCTAGAACTATCAAAAGCTATCATTAACACTGTACCAGTGTGGGTTAAGCTCCCTGGCCTTGATGTGAAATACTGGGGACCTGCAGGATTGAGCATAATTGGAAGTTCAATTGGGAAACCTTTAATGGCTGACAAGAATACTGAAGCAAAGAATATGGTTAATTATGCTATACTTCTTGTGGAGGTTGAGGTAGGGGATGAATTTAAATCGGTAGTTTATTTTGAAAATGAGAAGGGGGAATGGATGGAGCAAAATGTGGAGTATGAATGGAAACCTGAGATTTGTAATTACTACAAGAACTTGGGGCATGTTGAAAGTGATTGTAGGAAAAAACAGAAGAAGGTTGTGGAAGCTTAAAGAGACAGCAAAGGTCACAGAGGCAGAACAAAGTTAGACCACTCATGAAACCTCAATAGAACAGCCACAACATCCTGAGAAGCAAAGTTTACCTGTGATGAATATGCAAGCAGCTGATGAATGGAAAGCAGGGAGTTCAAAAGTTAGAGCACAAAAGAAACAAGTTACACCTGTGTCTAACTCATTTGATCTCCTTCACACAGAGGATATAATACAGAATGTAGCAGTTGAAGTTGAGCAAGTGGAGCAACATGAAAAACCTATCCTCCCTGATGGGCATGGATAGGATTGATAGTTGGAACATTAGAGGGCTGAATAGCCCCAATAAGCAAAGGGAGAATCCTCTCTTTTGCAATATGATGAAAATTGGGCTTTTAGGGCTCCTGGAAACTAAAAGTAAAGAAGCCGAAGGCAGATTTAATTGCAAGAAGTATGCTAGGAGGATGGTAACACTTTTCTTATAATGATGACCATCTTAATGACAGGATATGGGTCTTTTGGAGGCCTGATACTTACAGATTGAGGCTAATTGACAGCTCAGCACAATCTGTGAGAATGGATGTTGTTCACTTGCCATAAAGACTTAACTTCAGAATCACTTTTATGTATGCCTTCAATCAGAGAGAGAGTAGAGTTAGTCTCTGGAACCACATTAAAGCTAATGCTGCCACCAACTTGCCATGGCTGGTAGTTGGTGATTTTAATTGTTTGCTCTCCATGGATGGTAGAATTGGAGGTAACCCAGTTTCACCTCATGAGACTGAGGAACTTAAGGAACTCTTGACTAGCTGCCAATTAGAAGAATTGGGATATGATGGTAGCCAATACTCTTGGAACAACAAACATGAACCACGTGAGATCATTTTTTCTAAAATTGACTTTGCATTTGCTAATGAATAATGGTTTCTTACTTTGAATAATTGTAGAGTTTCCTTTAAGGAATAAAGAATCTCTGACCATTGTCCTGTCATTGTGCAATTCTATGAGCATGTAAACACCCCTACACCATTCAGATTCTGCAACACATGGGTGAAGTGTGATAAGTTTGAATGGGTGATTATGGGCAACTGGAGCTGCCACAAGACTGGTTCCAAGATGTTTATACTCACTCAAAAACTCAAGAACCTTAAGAAGCCTTTGAAAAGCATGCAGAGACTTTCATCTGGGGATATTGAATTTCAACTCAAAGAGGCAAGAGAGAAGCTCCTCCATGCTCAAGCACAACTCCATGTTGATCCTCTGAATATGAATCTGCAAGCTGCAATGAAAGAGGCTACAACAAATTTTATGAACACTTCTGCCACAACAGAGGTCTTCTACAAGTAGAGAAGCAAAGTAAATTGGCTACAAGTAGGGGATCAGAACTCAAAATATTTCTTCTCCATCATGAAAATAAGAAATCAGAAGAGCAGGGTGTATGAACTCTGTGTTGACCAGGGGCACTTAATGATAGATCAAAGAGACATTGCTGATAACATTGTGCAATTCTACAAGAATATGTTAGGCAAATGTGATGAAGAAAGAGTTTGTGCAAGAAAATGGGTGTTCCAGAGGGGAAATGTCCTCAATATAGATCAGAAAGCTAGTCTTGTCAAGCCTTTTACAGAGGAAGATGTTGAAAGAGCCATCTTCTCCATTGACAGTAACAAGAGCCTAGGCCTTGATGGCTATGGTGCTAAATTCTATAAGAAGAGTTGGCATTTGATTGGGAAGGAAGTTAGCTCTGCAGTACTTGAATCTTTCTCTACTGGCAGATTACTCAAACACATAAATACAACCACACTCACTCTCATTCCTAAGAAGGAACCTCCTCAGCTGGCTAGTGATTTCCGACCTATTGCTTGCTGCAATGTGATCTACAAAATCATCTCTAAAATGATTTGTGAGAGATTAAAGATGGTTCTCCCGCATATTGTGGACATATCTCAGAGTGCATTTGTAGCTCAGAGATCAATACAAGACAATATCTTAGTGTGTCAAGACTTGTTGAGGCATTACAATAGGAAAGCCACCTCTCCTAGATGTCTAATGAAAATAGACATCAGGAAAGCATATAATACAGTCAGATGGGAGTTTGTGGAGGAGATGCTTATTGGATATGGTTTCCCAAATACCTTTGTCAAGTGGGTTATGATGTGTGTCACTACAACTAGCTACTCTATAGCTCTTAATGGGGGGATGAATGGCTTCTTTAAAGGGGGGAGAGGGCTAAGACAGGGGGACCCCATGTCCCTTCTCTTGTTTGTAATGGTTATGGAGTATTTGACTAGAACTTTGAGCATAGCAGGCAGCCTACCTGACTTCAGATACCATCCAATGTGTAAGCAGCTTAAGCTCTCTCATATTACATTTGCTAATGATTTAATGATATTCTGTAAAGCCCATCTTCCATCAGTCAAGAGAATGATGGAGAGTTTGGACTACTTCAAGAGGGTGACTGGACTGGGAGTAAGTGAAGGCAAATCATGCATTTTTATAGCTGGAGTTAGAGAGGATATTGCTACTGCAATTACACACACCACGGGATTTCAGAGGGGATCATTCCCTATTAAGTACTTGGGTGTACCACTATCATCCAAGAAGTGGAATGCTGCAGATTGTCAAGTAATAATTGACAAAGTAACCACTAGAATTGGCTCATGGGCTAACAAATACCTGTCATATATGGGGAGACTTCAACTGATTCAGTCTGTTCTCTTTTCACTACAAGTGTATTGAGCTTCTGCCTATATCCTTCCTCAGAGTATCATCAGAAAAGTGGCCCAATTGTGTTGCAAATTCCTCTAGGGAAAAATGCAGAAATCACACTATTATTCCCCAGTAGCTTGGAAGGACATTTGCCAACCTAGAAAACATGGTGGTCTTGGCATCAAGAATGCAGAAGTCTAGAATGTGGCTGCTGTGGCTAAACATATCTGGAATGTGAGTGCTAAAAAAGACTCTCTCTGGGTTCGATGGGTTAATGAAATTTAATTAAAGGGCAATTCTTTTTGGTCCCACTCACCCCCTCTGGAGCCCAGTTGGTACCGGAGAAAATTGAACAAAATGAAAGGTTTAATAACCCCTGGCTTTGATGCAAATAACAAGTGGAATGCTAGCTCTAATGGGAGGTTTACCATCCATAGCTACTACAGAATGTTATTACCGGTGAATGCACCATGCCCTGTAGCCATGCTGATTTGGAACAAATTCAGTGTGCCAAAACACTCATTCATTTTATGGCTTGCAAATAGAGACAAGCTGCTGACAAGGGAGAGAATGAGGCATCTCCAGATTCCATTACATGATATTTCCTGCCCCTTGTGTAGTAATGCCACTGAAAACCTTACACACCTGATGGGGGGTGTCAATGGGCACAAAATCTCTGGGGGTGTGTTTCAAACTGGACTGGGTATAAATTCAGTGGCAGTACAGTTCATGGAAAGCTATGTGAACTGAAGAGCACTACAACAAGCAGAGGAAAGAAAGAGTGCTTGGCAGCCTACATTGCAGCCACGACTTATCATATCTGGAGAGCTAGAAACCTGAAAATCTTTCAGCTTCAGAAGATGGAACCTGAACCAGTGTTTGAGCAAATGAAGATGGAGATTCAAACTAGAGTTATGTATGTCTTGTCTAAGAGGAAAAATTATAAAGATGTTTGTTTTTTTTGAAATATTATGTAATTAGATGACTGAGAAGGAATTTACTAACCTTCTATGGGTTAGGAATTTCTTCTTCTTGTATTGTACGTCTCTTCAAGAGGGTGCTACTCCGGCATCCCTTTGGTTAATGGAATATACTTACCATTTTCACAAAAAAAAAAAAAAAAAATTATGACAAAGTAGACTCATGAGATAGTATACCTTCAATAGGTAAAGTAGACTTATCTTATGATACATAAGAGATAGCACACCTTCAATAGGTAATTTAAGCGATAATAATAAATTTTGAAAAATCTTATACAACTAAAAGATAAATTTGATCTATATGCTAAATAAAAAGGGGAAAATAAATCTTTGAGGTTTGGTAGTGTTCTACTCATAACAAACTCTTAGAGATTTACGAGGTTAATTTTGATTTTATTACTTCTTAACAAAATTTAATTGTCACTCTTATAATGGAATAAAGTAATTAGAATTTCATTGCCAATAGAATTCTATATAGAAATAGAGTTTTACACGATTTATAAGTAGAGTTTTCCTTTTGTATGATTTTTCTAAGGTTATTCTTTATATTAGCCTTTATTTCTTTATTTTCTTTTCAACCTGGGCATCGCACGGGCTTAATAGCTAGTATATATATAAACCGGGAACTTTTCGGCAGCCTTCGACGCGTCACATAGGATAGGAATTTTCTCGTTTTTTGGATTTTTTATGAAAATCGTAAAAGATAATAATATAAAAGTAAAAGGAGACTTGTAATACCCCGTATTATTATTCATTTTCCTAAATTATTATTGATGCAAAATAATAATAATTCTCCTTGGTTGAATTTACTTAATATTGGATTTAAATATTAAATTGTGGTTATTGAGTCAAAAGAGATTTATTTATCTGAGAATTAAATTGATTTTATTTTAAATTGGCTTTAATGGTTTTAAATTGTTTTAATTAAAAGTTGATTAAGAAATAGAGTATGCAATGGGCTGGATTTGTGAAGTGAGTAGTAATGGATTTGATGTAGGTTACTGTTGGGCTATGAGGAGGTGATACGCTTAACTGGATTATTAGGAGTTGGATTCTTAATGGGCTACTCTTAATTCCTAACTAGTATTTAACCCTCGTGCGATGCACGGATGACAATTAAGTGATGATAGTAGTGATAGTGTTGTGGATTGTAAAGGTTGTCAAGTTATAACATGTATACTCTGATCTGATTGATTTTCATAAGTTGTTAGGCTAAAATTCATACGCACTCGTCTATTTGAGTTAATAATACTCCCTTTGCACCAATTGGATTGTCTTTGTTGACAATTTACGGTCTTGAAACTCATTTTTTACCATTAATAATTTATATGACACAATAGTAAAAAATATAAAAATAGTCTTTCTTGAAACTACATTTAATGAGTAGCCCCAAACGCATATTTTTTGAACTATTTAAGTTCTAAGTTTATCAAAATTGATTTTTGACTTTTAAATAAAACACTCAAATTGAGACATATAGAGTATAAGTTTTTAATAGTTGAATTCATAAGATGAGAGTAAGAAAAAACATTGTTTATTTGTAAAGAGTTTTAATTTAAGTTTAAGATGATAACATAATTAGTTTGTAATGGTTAGTA
>BSSO01006326.1:0-12076 GCA_030267885.1 Mesembryanthemum crystallinum
AACCTCAATTGTTTATCATCATCAAAACTCATAACTCAACATGTCTAATAAAAGTTGTCTGCACTTCTTATTTATTATTGCGAATATGTTGATCATAGTTGTCGCACTTCGGATCAAGGGTCAAACGAAAACAGCTTCTCTGTTCTCACAAGGGTAAGGCTGCTTATAATCGACCCCTCTTACCTCGCCTAGGCGGGAGTACGTCTTTTTGAAGGCATTGGGATGATTGTTGAAGTTTATGTTGTGTTATCTTTTGAAAAACATTTACTTTAAACTATTGGTTTAAAATCATTGCTATATATTTTGAGGACTTGCACGTTTGTAGGTCCGGATTCAAGAGCAAAAAATCCGAGCACTTGCTGGCTAATCAAATTGAAGAAGAGTGAAATTTCAAGTGTGGCCATAAAATTGACCCTGTCCCACTCCCTGTTCCTTTGTCTGCTCCGCCTGATATCTTAGTATTACTTCTCGTAGGACTTATTGTACATCCATCTTGTTGAGAGGCATTGCAATTTATACATTGTTGGAGTGGTTACAATTGTTGGAGCAAACAATTGGTTCTACTATTAGGTTTAGAGTTAATTTCAAGTAGTACGGGTTATGGGTAGATTATGGTCAATCTTGTGACTTTGGTTTGACTGATTAGTGAAGTTTTGAAATCCCTTGAGTTCGTGGTTGTTTCTCCTTGATTGAGTAAGGAGTTTATCCACGTAAAAATGTTGTGTCTTAATTATATTCTTTGCTATTTATTGTATTAACTTTTTGGTAACAACTTAAGAAACAGATCAGCTTGTTTCATAAGAAAATTAAATTAAAAAAAATAGTAGAACTCAATTCATGCCGCAGGCCATCTTGAATCCTTGCCTTGTTTATCAATCTTCTTTATACTTACACACTATGATTGGATGTGACCAAGTACTAGTTCGTCACAATAGAAGCGCTTAATGTTGAGATTCCGTTTTTTATTTCATTTCGAGCTTCCGCCACTAGTCCATTCCATCCCTTGGCGTACGTAGACTCCTCGTTGCTTGAACAACTTCCTTGCCTCTTTCAAAGAAATATCGGATAGTTGTTTTGCCAACAACCAAACTTGTTGTTACCGAGTTGTACTTATTATTTCAAATGGATGCCAATAATTGCCATGTTCTCCTCCTCGTTATTCACCTACAAACTGGTCAAATGGATGATCAAGCCATTTTGTTTAGGCGGGAAAAAAATATTGTGAAGCTTTTGGCAAAGTTATGCTTTGCTTTACGGTATAATGACCAAATGGGTATTTTTAGTGACCACAAGTAAATAATTTGGTATATAAAAAATCTCGGGTGACATATAAGTATTTAAAATGAACAGCGGCAACCAATATGGTATTTTTAAATGAAACACGTGTCATCTTCCCCCAAAAGTACGCCGGAATACAAAATCTCGGTATTTTTTCATTTAAAAAGAGAAAAACGTTCCGAAGACATCTGATGCTAAGCAATTGAAGACTGTGGCGAGTTTACCAGGTGTACCACCCCTAAGCTTTGAATCTCCTCAACCATCAATGGCGGTGAATCGACCATCGCCGTCGACTGGGGCTACGGAAGCTGAACAGGGTAAATCAGCTTCTCTCTCTCCACCTTGGAGTCAGATAGTGCACAGTACTCTTGTTAATGATGACCTAACTGCTTCACCTGCTACTGGAAATGTTAAAATCACATTTGATGATATTAAGCCTGAAGTTGAATACTGGCAAAATGCTGTTGTGTGTTTTGTTCTGGGTTCAAACCCTCCATTTGCTGTAATGGATGGGTATTTTAAGAGGATATGGAAGGAGTTTGGGATTGATAAAATTGCTGTAGTTAATAAAGGGGTTTTTATTGTGCGATTTCATTCTGTGGAAAATCGTAACAAGGTTATTGAGGAGGGATTACGGATGTTTGATAAGAAACCGTTAATAGTGAAACCATGGATGCCAGACATGGATCTCTCAAAACAATCTGTCAAAAGCATACCAGTTTGGGTGAGATTTGACAGGCTGGATATCAAGTATTGGGGGAGAACTGCTCTAACAAAGCTTGCATCACTAATTGGTAAACCCTTAAGAGCAGATAGAGCCACTATTGAGAAGGAGAGGCTTGCTTATGCTCGAATGTTAATAGAAGTAATAGTGGATGAGCCAATTCCGGAGTATATTACATATGAAAATGAATGGGGTGCCATAGTCCAACAGAGAGTGTTCTTTGAATGGAAACCAGTTCTATGTCCAAAATGCAAGAACTATGGACATATGGAAGAAGATTGCAGGAAAACTGATGAGATCAGATTTCCTAGAGATCCTCCAGCCAGGAAAAAGAAGAATCAGAAAGAAGTGCAGAAAGATAGTGATGGTTTTGAGATGGTCTCTCCAAGGGGTAATAAAACCCCTCCAGAGATTGAGGAACCAGTGGTTCAGACCACTAATCCTTTTGTGATTCTTGATAAGCATGTGGAAATCCCTTCAACATCAACAGCTGTCTCAGAAATAATAAGTGTGGTTGCACAAGGCACAGACCCACCTATGCATGGTAGTGATGGTGGCTACCCACCCCCTCATGAATAATATTGGTTTTTGGAATGTTAGGGGGCTAAACAAGGTGTCAAAGCAGAGGGAGATGGTGTGGTTTCTGCAGCATCACCAACTGGCCTTGTTTGGTTTCCTAGAGACAAAGGTCAAGAGACCTAATGAAGATGTTCTGGCAGCAACCTTAGGTCAAGATTGGCAGTATAAAACTAATATAGAAGCTCACCCTGGTGGAAGAATCTGGTTAGTATGGCTTCCAGTTGTATATNATAGTGTTAATGTGATTCTTGTTACAGCTCAACTAATTCATACTAGAATCTGTCACTTAGCATCTGGTATGACCTTTTATTTTACTCTGATCAATGGATCAAATGATCAAGAGGAGAGGAAGAAGATGTGGATGGATATTACTGGTCTTAAAGCAACAATTAATGATCCTTGGGCTGTTTGTGGGGATTTTAATTGTGTGCTTAATTTGGATGAAAGACATGGTTCCTTGGTTACCCTGGCTGAGGTTAAGGATTTTAGAGACACTGTAGAGTCCTGTGGCCTTGAAGATCTTCATTACAATGGTGCTTTTTTCACATGGAGAAACAAACAAGATGCTAAACATCTGGTGATGTCAAGGATTGATAGGATCCTTGTGAATGAGAAATGGATGGATATATTCAATGACTCTGTCACAAAATTTCTCCCTGAAGGTTTGCTTGATCACAATCCTGCTATTATACATTTCACTGATGGTGTTCGAAGGAAAGTGCCTTTCAGATACTTCAACATGTGGAGTATGGCTGAAGATTTTGAAGAGGTTATCTCTGAAGTTTGGAGACAGCAAGTTGAAGGTGTTCCTATGTACAGAGTGGTTCAGAAGATGAAGAGACTGAAATATTCACTCAGGAAATTGAATAGAAAGCATTTCACTGATATTGAGAGAGCCACAGATTCTGCCCTTGAGAAACTTCATCAATGTCAAGCTAATCTACAGAGGAATCCTGGTGATAGTAGTATTGTTGAAGAGGAGAGGAAAATGGCAAATGAATACAGGAGACTAGCTGCAGCTCAGCAAAGTTTTCTTAGACAGAAAAGCAAAATCTTATGGCTGCAAGAGGGAGACAAGAACAGCAAATATTTTCATGCTTCTATTAAGGCAAGAAGGAAGCAGAACAGAATATATTCTGTAACAGATATCAATGGTAATGAGGCTAAAACTCAACGACAAATAGAACATGCCTTCTTAGAGTATTACAAAGGTCTCCTGGGTACAGCAAACCAGCAAAGAGCTCATGCTAATAGTGCCCTGATTAAGAGAAGCAACCTCCTGACAGAAGATCAAAGAAAGGCCCTGTGTAACCCCTTTACAGCTGCAGATGTTCAGAAAGCTATGAAGTCTATTCCAGTTGATAAATCACCTGGACCAGATGGCTACACGAGCAAATTTTTCAGAGATACCTGGCATATTACTGGAGAGGAGACAACTACAGCTGTGCTCAATTTCTTTCAAACAGGGAAACTCTTAAGAGAGGTAAATTGTACTGCAATTACATTGATTCCCAAACATGAAAATGCCTCTTCTGTACTTGACTATAGGTCTATCTCATGCTGTAATGTAGTATACAAGATTATATCTAAATTACTCTGCAGTAGATTAGCTCCATTATTACCTCATATAATCTCTGAAAATCAATCAGGATTTATTAATGGTAGGAATATTGTTCATAACATTTTGGTTTGTCAAGATCTTGTGAGATTGTACAATAGGAAGCATATAGCTAGCAGATGCATGATGAAGATAGATCTCAAGAAGGCTTATGATTCAGTGGAATGGCCTTTTGTTGAAGAAATGATGTATGCTCTTGAGTTTACACCAAGATTTATCCAGTGGGTGATGGTGTGTGTCACTTCCACAAGATTTGCTCTCCTTATCAATGGCTCTCTGACTGAACCTTTTGAAGGGAAGAGGGGTTTGAGACAGGGCGATCCTATGTCACCCCTTCTCTTTGTTATTTGCATGGAGTACATGTCAAGAGTTTTTGCTCATGTTGCTACCTTACCTGGCTTTACCTATCATCCTCACTGTGCTCCACTCAAATTAACGCATTTATGTTTTGCGGATGATAGTATTTTGTTCTGTAAAGGAGATTACCCCTCTGTGTTGTTGTTACTTAGAGGATTGAGCACCTTCACTAACGCTTCTGGCCTAGCTGCAAACAATTCCAAATCAGAATTATATTGCAGTAATATCAAAGAGGAGATTATACAAGATATAGTGGGTCTATCTGGATTCAAACAGGGGAAACTTCCTTTTAAATACTTGGGAGTGACTATATCTCCTAAGAAATTGACCAAAGCTGAGTGTGATGTGCTGGTGGATAAGATGACTCGAAGAATTCACTCATGGGGGTCCAAGAATTTGTCTTATGCAGGTAGACTGCAGCTGGTGAATTCAATTCTGATGGCTATATACTCTTATTGGAGCACAATCTTTGTGTTACCATCAAGAGTCTTGAAAGAAATCACAGCAGTATGCAGGAATTACCTTTGGAGTGGCAAGGCTGAGCATCAAAAAATTCCCCTCGTGGCCTGGGATTTGGTGTGCAGACCTAGGAAAAATGGAGGATTGGGGTTAAAAGAAGCCACAACTTGGAATTTGGCAGCTATAGGGAAGCTTGTATGGGCAATTGCAAATAAGGCAGATCTTCTCTGGATAAAATGGGTAAATCATGTTTACATGAAAGGAGCAGATTGGTGGGAGTATAAACCACCAAATGATTCTAGCTGGGTTTGGAAAAAACTTTGTTCAGTCAGAGATAAATTCAAAAAGGGTTATATAGCAAATGAATGGAGAGCAAACAAGGGGAAGTACACAATATCCAGTGGGTATAACTGGTTAAGAGGAGAAATGATGAAAACCCACTGGTATCACTGGGTATGGAGCTGTTACAATATACCAAGGCATAGCTTTATCTCATGGCTCACTGTGCTTGGCAGGTTACAGACCAAAGCTAAACTCAAGGCTCATGGTATCAGTAGTGATGATGTATGTCCTATCTGTGGCAATCATGCTGAAACTGAAGAGCATATCTTCTTCAAGTGTCCCTTCAGTGCAGCATGTTGGCAAATGATATCTGACTGGATGGGGCTGCAAAGAGGCCACCTAAACCTACAGCAAGTCTGGAAATGGATATTAAGGAAGAAAATGGACAAGACAAAGAAGCAAATCAGTGTTATGGTGCTTTCTGCAGTTGTTTACTTCATTTGGAGGTCTAGGAATGAAGCTATATGGGAGAAGAAAGTGCAAAGGCCTGAACAAGTAGCCAGAGCAATCAAACAACAATGCAAGTACAAGCTTATGGGCGTTGATAGATCTAAGCTAAAACATGATGTATTAGTTTGGATAGATAATTTGTTAGCTTGTATTTAAATATTATTAGTGGGTGATTAGTTTATAGAGGCCCTACCTAGTAGGTAAGCTATAACTAATCTTTTTTTTTTTTCCCCTTTGTTTTTCCCCTTTGTTTCTTATGGATGTAATTGGTACCTGTTTTGGTGATTAATGATATTTCTTACATTTCACCAAAAAAAAAAAAAGAAGTTAATTTGTCATGAGGTCCAGTGCTAAGCCCTGTGTAGATGGGCCTAAAACTTGAGTGATCACCTTCCCCACAATATTGTCCTGGCCTTCCTCTACTGCTATTGAGATTTTTATTGTTGATCCTGACACCTCCTTACTATGACATCAAGACATCAAGGCATCTTCATTCTTCACCACCTAATCAAGCGCTTTCTAAACATGCCCGAACTATCTAAACCTTAAGTATTTATAGGAATACTACCTCAAATTTGATTGTACTCTTATTCTCCCAGTATGTGTTATCCTCATTTCCCATTCAGATCTTAGAAAAATTTACTAGAAATAAGGACACTTACTTCGCATGCACAGGTGCTTATGCTTTGAGTCCTCCATTTAAGCTTCTAGTGCTCTTGGCATAGAAGTTTGCAAGCACTTCTAATAAAACGCACAGCCTTCGTTAGTTGGTTTTAAAAAGGCGCCTCAAGAATACAACATCAAAAAGGTGTGTTGAGGCGAGCACCTCACGCAACCTCAGATGAGGCGCAAAATATGTGCTTTCTTTGAATTATGGAAGGAAATTGAGTATTTGCTTAATGAAAGAAGAAAACACAAATCTTTAAGCCTTACTTTCGCACCCCATGAAGAAGAATTGTAGACCTTACAAAATTAAACCCGACCCAAACCTGACTCAAAAAAGAAAACAAAGGGTTTTGGAAATGAAATTATAACCCAGAACACATAGATGATCAAACCCAAACAAACCCACAATTGTTTAAATTTTATAATGTTCAAGTAATAGTGTTTTAAGCAAAGTATGGAAAAGATTGGATAAAATTACCTGCTTCATCAAGCAAGTTCGCCTCATCAGCCTCAAGTAATTCCTTCTGAATGTATTGAGCAACTAGCTTCTGGCGTCCAGCTTTCTCTACATCATGATATACTAAATCAATAATAAGTGAAAATAAAGCTAGTGTATTCCAACTTTATTCATAAAATCCTCAAAGACTGCATAAATCATAGCAAACAAATAGAACACGGGATCTCATATAACTCCCTTAATAAAAGATGGGCAAGGGAAGCATGTGTTAATATGTTTGTTGCTCCAGAATCCTAGATTGGTATACAAAATAATCTTTTTGCTAAATTAGTATTAAAACTTGAGTAAATTACAGTGAGATACATTGCAGTTTGGCCAAAATACGGAAAGGTATGCCGATTTTGGAAAAATTACATCGAGGTATACCAATTTTGAAAAGCTTACAACAAATAATAAATCCGGTAACCAGAGCATATGAAATGACAATAATAGCCCTAAAAGAGGGTTGGACATATCCCTCATAAAATGCCAAGATAGAGACTGAAAAATAAAAATAAAAATAAAGTAAAACACAATTAACAAACCAAATTAGTATAATGTAAGCACTGTACGTTTCTAAAAAAAATTAAGGCTAAATTTACATTTTGTTATAAAAGTTTCAATAAGGTATATCGAGGGTAATATTGTCATATTATTGTTAAGTTGAGTTCACATCAATCTCAACTGAGTATAGCTCAATATAATTTCACAAACGTCAGTATACTTATGTGTATTTTGGCCAAACATCAGTATACCTCACAGAAATTGACCCTTAAAACTTTGACCACAACAAGCTATTATGGTAACCCATGAACATACCCCATAAACTCATTGTCTGGCCAAAATCTTCAACGCCTTTTATTTTTTGGGGGGATTTTTCGCTATTTGTAAATATACTTGCAAAATAGAAATGTAACCAAATTTGACAGATAATAAAATGGCCATAATGATTTAAAAAAAAAAATTTAAAGCTACTAGATTTGACAGGAAATCTGATTTATAGGGGTACGTGCGCAAGCTATTGTTTATTAATACCTTGTTGTCTTCAGAGTTTTCTGTAATACCAAAGTGGCAAAGGGAGTATTTCTTAATACCAAACTGGCATTACAGCCATCCGGTACCTTTAGTACAATTACCATTTATTGTTATAAAAATATAATTAAATAAATGTATTAACACAAGAGATCCCTACATTTTTGCGAACATATATTTTCTATATTAAATATATCAAAAATATTTGACAAAGTACATTCTCAAACCAACATTGTTACGAGACAATGATCTTCTAAAACTATGGTGCTTTTATTGAAAGCACCTGTTGTGATGGTGTCACTATTATTATTTTTTTTTTCTTTTAGATAAAGAGAAGGCATGTATTAAAGAAACTTCCAAAGAAATTACAGCAGCGGAGGACAAGATGTCCTCCCAAAAAGATAGTTACAGATTAGCACTAAAGAGCCCCTGTAGCTCTAGCCCATAAAGAAGCTAAGTGATCCTGTCCCACAGCATATCATCCGATAAGACCACCCCATTAAACACACGAGCGTTCCTTTCCAACCAAAGGCACCAGATAGTAGCAAAGATTGCATTACGCCACAATAACCGCTTTTCCTTCAATCTCCCAAAACCTACAAAGCGCACCTAAATGAACTCCATAACACTAGAAGGACTAACCCATGCCTCCCCAAAAACACCAAACAACCTACTCCAAATGAGCCGAGCATAGGAACAAGTAAGTAACATATGTGTTGCAGTCTCGTTGTGTGCCCGACATGAAAAGCAAATATCAGGAGAAAGAGCCACCCGCGGTATCTTCCTTTGGCGCAAATCATTCGTATTCACCCTATCTAACGCCAGTAGCCACACAAAAGCCCGCACCTTGTGAGGTACCTTCGCCTTCTAAATGATATCTGAAAAGGAAATCTGAGGGAAAGGTGTACCCAATTGTTGAAGAAAGGATTTACATGAAAACCCTCCAGATGAATCACCAACCCATCTCCTACCATCCTCACCGTCAGAAATGTTGTGATGGTGTCACTATTATTTTGCTCTTATACAGTTTTGTTTTTTCTGAAAAATCTGTGGATCCTTTCTATAGCCACTTTGTTCATGACGAAAGACTGAGAACGTTCAAACATCTTATCTAAGGTCGAAATAAATTAGGATATGTTGGTCTGGTATCTAATAGCTATGTTAGCCATTTAGAGGTATGAGTATGGCTTCGGATACAATGCGGGTGTCTGACTTTCTATGATAAATTTGCATTACGGACTATGTTTTAAATTTGGACATAGATGCGGGGACACACCATTTAGGAGCCATATTCCAGATTCTAGAAAAACATATTCCTTTCCTTTCCCTTTTGCATTAAGTTGTATAAATAGATCCTACAATTATTAGTAAAGGAGTGTCGCTTAATTCTCTCTACCTGTTGCATGCTACATACTGGCCCTTGCACACTGGATCAAGATGCACCTTCTAGCTATTGATTTTGAATGTTTGAGCTTTCTATGGTTGGCTATACTCGTCCTCTACAGATTTGACAACTTATTTCATTTGACAATATTTGCATTTATTTTACGGAAATTTTCTAGGGTACCCCTGAACTTTGATGAGATGCAAATAGTACCCAACTATTTTCATAAATGCTAGGGGTACCCCTAGACTTCTTTTTTTATGCAAAGGGGTACCTCTATATTTTGACCATAAATGACATCCATGCCCACTTCCACTAACGTCAAGGTATAACCGTTAGCATTTTTGTCATTTACTTTCTCTCTCTTCTACTGAAACAATAAAATAAAAATAAATAAATAAAAACAAATTACATTACCTCATCATTTCAGCCCCCTTCCCTAGCAAGAGTAAGAAAATCAAAGCAGGAGGGGGTTGGGAGCAGGGGACGAGGGAGAGGGAGAGGGAGAGGGAGAGGGAGAGGGAGAGGGAGAGGGCGAAAGGCTGGGCGAGGGGAGGAGACAAAATCAAAGAGAAAGGGTTGGAGAGGGAAGCTGAGACGATAAGGTAAGGTGATTTGGTACTTCCATTGTTTGGGTAAAAAGAGAGAAAATAAATAGCAAAATGCTCAGTGCAATACCCCGTCGTTAGTGAAAGTGGGTATGAATGGCCTTATGTTTAAAGTTTAGGGGTACCCTAGGAAATTTTCGTTTACTTTAATTGGTTTATGCTATTTGTAATGATTGACATCAACAACAACATTACTCCAATGCCTCCAAAGAGACTTACGCCTAGGCGGGTTAAGGGGGGTCGGTTGTGTAATGATTGACTTACATTGGAAATTTGGCTAGCAATCTTGGCTAATATGTAGAAGATCCAAATTTATGTTCCAATACTTTACCCCTGTTAACCATATAAATCAAGATAGGCAACAAAGACCACTTGTGTACATATTCTAAGTACCAAACTTATTGTGTTCCATGTGACATGTTGATTATGCAAATACTTGTGAGGTTTATTATCTCAAGCCCAAGTGTGAGCATATGCCCCTCCCATTCCATCTTTTTCTCTACTTGGTTCATAAAAATGGTCATCTACGATTTAAAATTGAAGGTCACGTACGAATCTCATAACCATATTGAAGCCATGAATTGTCAAGTATCCAACACGGGTATTTGAGATAAAATGGGGAATTTGAGGGAGACAAGATAATGTGGTGCTAAAAATGGAAGCACGTTTAGGCCTAATTCAAGAAAGGCCCTCACAATATTTAAAAATTTCCTAAACACTTGCAAAATAAAAATGTATTTTAAAGTTTCAAATGCACTTGAAAGCCGCTGCAATATCAAATACAGCCACTAACTTTAGGCTGAAGTTGCACTGACATAAAGTCTGAAATACTTAAATAGGAAAAAGATATCATTACTCCCTCCGTCTCAAAATAACCGTCGCTTTAGGTCTATGCGCACATATTAAGAAGAGTATTAATTCTAGAGGTAGTTAAAGACAATTTGACTCTATTACCCTTGTATTATTATAACTAGGTGCATTGGAAAGTGAAATTAGTAATAAATCACAAGGGTACATTAGGAAAATGAGCAATTAATATTGCATTGGAATTGTAAAGCGACAGATATTTTGAGATAAAAAAAAATTAGTTAAAGCGACAATTATTTTGAGACGGAGGGAGTATTTAACAAGGTTTGATTTGTCAAAAAAACCACCATTTATGTGGGTGTCTTTATCGAAAAAGATCTTTTATAAACTTTCTTGGAAAATTTGATGTTAATAATCCCAAGTTTGAGCGGTAAAATGAGAATAATCCCAAGATGAAAAATCCATAAAAATAATCCCAAGTTTGCACTTCTGTCACACCATAGTCCCCTCACTAACACCGTTAAGGTCTGTTAACTCTTTGCTGACATAGCACCAATAAAATGATTTTATTTTTATTTCATCTTTATTTTTGTCAAAACCATTTATGAAATGTATCGGCTAAGATCACAGGCTCATATTTAAAAAATAAATAAATAAATAAATCCTGCCATTTTCAGTTTTCATTTTCTCCTCCCCTACTCCCTGCTTCTCACCCTTCATCATCTCTCTCTTCCACTTATAATTGTTGGTTGCTGCTATTACCGATTAGTGATTAATGAGAGGAGAATATGATCACAAATCACACCGTTCTTCTCTCAATCTCCAAGCACAATCCTCACCCCCAATACCATGACCCTCACCACCACGAATTTGTCGTCGTCGTCACAACCGCAGCATACAACGTAATTGTCAAACCGTCATTGATTTTGGGACCAAATTAATCGCAAATCAAAGGAAACTTTAGCTTAAATTGGGAGTGAAAATTGATCTTGGCAAAACTGAAATTTGGTTCTATAACTCATAATGAACAGGGGAGAAACATATCTTGCCAATAAAAAAATAAATAAATAAATAAATAAAACAGAATAAAATAGATGAAAGAGATCATTTTAAGCTTCCTTCTCCTAATTTTCCTGTTCATCGGTTTACCTTGCTCCAATATTGTTGTTCTTTGGGTGTTTTTTAATGGTTGATGAAGATTCATGGTCTGGGAGATTGAATTGCAAGAAAGAGTGAGATATAGCAGCGGTTTGATTTTTATGGTACGAAACAGAGA
>BSSO01006327.1:0-12076 GCA_030267885.1 Mesembryanthemum crystallinum
CGCCCTCAGCCACAACGACTTGCGACTTATCAGAAGGAAAGTCGCCCTCTGCCAGGGCAAGTTTCCTTTCCTTGAAATATGACCATTTAGCAAGTAAAATGGTGGGAACATAAGTCGCCCTCAGTCACAGCGACTTTCCTCCTGATAAGTCGCCCTCAGCCACAACGACTTTACTCTGCTATGCGGAAAAAAAAAAAAAAAATCCAATCCTACGTGGACACCACCACGGTAAATAGTTTTTACCCCAACCTTATTTGGTAATTAGTCTTCATTTCAACCCTATTAAAAAAAAAAAAAAAATTAGGCCTACTAACACTTGTTAATTTTTATTTTTTTCCCCCTTTAAGGGAGACTCAATATCAATAAGAATATGACATTTAACTTTAAGATTGGAGAATAGTGTAGGTCTTCAACCGATGTGCATCTATCTTTTCTTACGCGTAAACTACTTTAATTGTTGATTTTTGTTGAACTTTGTTGATTTTTATTGATTCCATTCAAATTTTCCAGTTGATTTTTGTTGAATTTTACTGATTTTTGTTGATTTTTACTGAAATTAATAAGAATAAATTGAAGAGGATGAAGCCTCGTAATTCTCCGTTTAAGATAGTTTAGCGGCTTTCTCTCTACCTTTCTTCCTTCAAAAACCCTAGCCCTATTATTGTTGGTTCGTGAGGCTGTCGTCGGTTTTCATCAATGGAAAGCCTTGCGCATTGTTAAATTTTCATCGTATTTGTCAGTTATTGACAATTTTTGCTCCAATAAGGTAACTGTTTTTATAATGTGAGAGGTTTTCTTTGCCATCATTTATTGGTGTTTCAGTCTCTCACTTTCATATAGTTTTTATTAGTTTGATATCTAAAGTTAGTATCACTAATAAACCAAAGGATGCATCAAATGATAAGAATAATCCTCTTAAGACAATTTTTTTTTTATAAAACTCCATAATTAAAGAATTACTGTGGATAGTTATCAGCATTACGATGATCCTTTACCGTCATTTTCAAATGATTACCGGTCAAAAACAAGAAAGAAGGCCGAAAAATGCCCCATGTGCCACATCAGGTTCATTTACTCTATGTCATTCCGCCTTCAAACGAAGAAGGTAAAATGATAAAAATAACCTTAGTCGTTAAATATAAAGAGTAAATAGCAAAAGAAGTGGAAGGTGAAGTGAGAAAAACAACAATAAATACTCCTTGGAAATTTTTGTAACTATGTCTTATTGTTCTCCTATCTACTCATAACACCCCCAAACTCTCCCTCATGCTTCCCTCCAATCTCCCCCCATATTATTGCTCTTAGGACTAAACTCTCCTAATAATAAGTAAATATAAACAAAAGATAAAGTGAAAAAGCATTTTTTTTTAATTGTCGAAATTAGTTACATGTTTTATTCTTTTTCTTAAGGGTATCCACCGTGGATAACAATGTCTATTCCCCGCGCTGACTTATAAAAAAAAGCGTTCTTAATATTAATAGGTAAGGCAGACGGGTTTGTAATAGAGAAAGTCGGGGGATTTAATAGAGTGGAGTACAATTTACCGCCAGCGACCAAAATATGCAAAATGCAATTCTTCTGCTCTCTTAAAATGGCAATTTCTCAGTCCCATCCAAGATCAAACCTTTGTTCCATTTAAGGTAAACTTTTATCCCCATTTTCTGCCATTTTTGGATCTACCACTACCTTCAACTTCATCTTTCATCTCTTTCTTCAAACTTTTTTGCTTCCAAACATTAATGGGTTCTTTCTTAACTATTATGCCCATTTATCCATTCATCCATTTGGTTAGAACGCTAAAACCCTGGGTTTTTCAGACAATCCACATGGTTTTAGTTACTTAAAATGTGCTTTCTGGATCAAACTCTGTTTTTGAAAATCTTTCCCTTAACTTTGAGGGTACTAAACTTGATGATGGGGTTTTATGGGTTTTTGGTTTTCTTTCTTTCTTTATTTATTTTTGGGAAACGGACTTGTAGGGAGAAACGATGAGTCTTTTTAGTGTCAGACTGTCAGGAATTGGGTGAATACTTATTTGTTTATGCAATGCCATTTCTTGATTGTGGGTTTCTATCTTAAACATCAATGGCGATTCATTTTCTTTATTTTTGATTCAATTTAATATAAATTCATCTGTTGTTAAACTTAATAGCTCCAAAATGAAAGAGGGTCCAAACTACCTGACCTCAAATCTCATCTGGGTTTTCTTGGAACATTGCTGCCCTTAAAACTCTTTCTTGATTGTATGGATAATTTGGTTCTCTCTGATTCTGATTAATTCCATGTGCTTTGTGTTGTCTACTTGCAAGTGAGGATGTTTACTGTTGTAGTTTCCTTCTGCATTTCCCAATCACAATATTTGTTTCTCATGATTTTCTTTAGCCTCAGATAATTGAATGTAAAATGTTAAATTTTTGGTTAACATGGTTTCTTAGCTTGAATTCTGATTATACTTCATGCTATGTTGTTAGACTACTTGAATGTTGGAAATGTCATTGTTGTAGGTTNTTTTTTCCTCCCTACATATTCACATACAATTTGTCTTCGCCGAGTTAGGGGCTATAAGAGATTGATATGGGTGAACCTGCACGAGTTTCCGGGCAACCATTAAGAGGTGTCGATGCTCCTCAACCTCAGATTGTATACCCAACTGGCAGTTCTATGTACAAGCCACAAATATGTAGGAATTTTATGAGAACGGGTCAATGCCCATATGGCGAAAATTGCATTCATGCTCATGTCTCTACAGATGGGAGGACTAATCCACTGCAATGGCAAAAACCTGTTGGTAATGGAAAAATGGAGAGGAACTGGAATGTGGTAAATGAGACCACCTACAAAAGGAGAGTCTGCAGGTTTTTCTCCAAGGGGCGATGCCCATATGGGAATTCGTGCAAATTTGCACATCAGCAACCTGAGAAGCCTGAAGAAAATCTGAATGTGCATAGTGGGAGCTCTGTTATCAGCATTCCAACTGCACATTCTGATTCGATAGCTAATCCTTGGTTGAAAACAAGGTTATGCAACAATTGGACGATGTCTAATAGCTGTAATTACGGTGCCAATTGCATTTATGCTCATGGACAAGCAGGTAAGGGCAGTACCATGTTTGTGTTCCTTAGTTTTTTGATGGTTTAGTTTTCTTTTCCTGAAAATTTCACATTAAGCTACATGCTACTAAGATACTCCACTAAAGCTTCAAATTATAATTATAGCATTGTTTTAATTTTGTACACGACTAATAAAAGAGAGTAGTGATGTGATGACTATTTCAACCTATTCTGATGATCCACAAATACAAGAACCATTACACCTGAGCTAAGTCACAGGCTTATCAATTCATGGTGCTTCACCAAGATCTGATTAGCAACTAGAAGCCAAAATTCTGCAAGGGGCTATGAGTAGCCAGTATTACTGCTAAGCAGTATTTTATTATTTACAGCTAATATCATCATAAAGAGTTGCTTACCCTGTTGAAACTTAAGGCAACTGTCTGCCAACCAAAGGCTCTTACTCGCAGTAAGATTCATCATTCTATTGAAGTAGATTGGATCATAGATAGTATAAATGGTAACTACAGCACCATGTTATATTACAAATAGCTGATTTAAGTTCCTAGACCACAACTGTTTTTATTTTTTTCCCTCACTGTCTTCAAAGAAGATAGATGACAATCATTTTTGGTCATATATTGTAGCTTGGTGGTTTGTATATTAGTATGAAATTGTTAGCGTTTATGCAATTTATTTGGATTTTGTCTAGCTGGTTTAGTTTTGTTATCATATTTTAACTTTTCTCCATGTACTTGTATGAATACAAGTATATTTCAGAAGTGCAATGTTACTAGAGATGTCTAAACCATGCTAGTTGTCCATATTTACATTTATTCTTTTCTTTTCCAGAGCTGAAAAGACCTCCAGCTTCCCTTGGATCAGAGTTTGCGAATACACAAGTGGCTTCCAGTACCTGGAAGAAGAATACCATACCTTACAATGTAGGGGAACAAACTGATGAGCAGAAAGTGCCACTTAGTATATACAATCGGAAAACTGTGAACAAGATTGATGGGATCTATGGTGATTGGATTGAAGGCTAATTCCCCTCGGACTGCTTCACTAGCGAGCAAGAGCAATGAAGTCATTCTTGGTATTTTTGCTTGAACTCAGCAGCAGCATATCAGACACAGTTTAGGAACAGAGTTTGTGATGTGCAGGAATGAATAGGTTACACCGGCTTTTTTGTACATGAGGATGATTTTGTGAGACATGCAACTTTTTCGGGGTTTTTCAGGTTGCATTAAACATTTCTGTGAGAAGAGTAATGTAGACAGTTATCTAGCTGATGTACTGAGTCAGAAACATAGCAAGCATGAATAGTATATGCTGTACAATTACACCATTATGCATTAGGCCTTTTATACAACTATATACATGGTTCTTTCGCGTGTCTATGTTAAAATAGGTGGCTAAGGCTTGAACTTAAGACATTGGTCAAAATACTTTACTTTACAATTATGCCAACACTTTCCATATTTATATTGGCTCATACATTAAACATACTTAACTCGAAAACCTGGAGAAATTAGGCCCCTTCCCACCCTATAGAAGTTTCATATTTTGGCAATTTGCTTGAGATGATTTATAATTCATCCATTTTTTTTCAATAAGATTAGTTGGAGTCATGTTAGACGAAACGGGAAGACAGCCGCCTAATCAATGGCACATTTGTACCCGGTTTCGTTTTTCACTAGAGTATGAGTTGGTGGGGCTCTGGAAATGGTGATGGATATTATTGTGTCAGACTTTTTTGTAATTCGTTTTTGTCTAATCAATAAAGCCCCTCATCTATCTATCTATATATATAAATAAATAAATAAATAAAAGGTAAAATGATAAGGGTAGCATTAAATGTTACAATTAGACCTATCAAAAGATGACTCGACCTAAACTCGACTCGATTTTTTGGGTTAAGACACATTTTTTTTACAACCCAAATCCGTTTATAGCCCGAAAAAAATAACTAAAAATTGGATTAGACCCAAAAACAAATCCAAGATTGACCCGACCCAAGCCTGAAATGGCCTGACCCGTAACCTGTTGGGTTTACCTGTTTGACAAGTCTATTAGTACAATGTAGATAAACAGAGTAAATACCAAGAAAAATAAAAAAGTAAAGTGGAAAAACAACCATAAATACTTCTTACAAACATTGGTACTAGTATTACACTGTTATACAGTATACTCCTTCCTCTGTTATAGATAGGCAAACGGGTTTGTAATTGAGCAAGTTCGGGGATTTAATACATTTACCGCCAGCAACTATCTTCAAACGGCAATTTCTTAGTCCCCGTCAAAGATCAAACCTGTTCCAAGGTAAACATAAAAATCCCCATTTTCTGCCATTTTTTTTTTTTTTTTGATCTTTATTTCAACACCTTCAACTTCATCTTTCATCTCTTCCTTGAAACTTTTCCTTCCAAACGGTAATGGGTTCTTACTGATCAACTGTCATATCTATTCATAAAATCCTGGTGCATTTTCAGATAACCCCACAATGTTTTTAGCTTCTTAAAATTTGCGTTCTGGATCAAAATCTGTTTTGAAATTCTTCTTCTTAACTTTGAGGGTATGAAGCTTGATGAAGGTTTATATGGGTTATGGGTTTTGTTTCTTTAAATGTTTATGTCTCTATATTAATCATCAATGGTGATTCATCATCTTTATTATATATTCACCTGTTGTTAATCTGAAGAGCATGAGACTTCCCCAAGAAAAAGAGGGTCCAAATTACTTCAACTCTCAACTGGGTTTTCTTTGAGCTGCCCTTAGTTTTGTTTTCTTGCAAAGATCATGGGTTTAAATTCTTTTATTTCTTGATTTATAACTGTTTGGTTCTCTGAGATTCTGGTTAGTTCCATGTGCCTTTTGTTGTCTAATTGCGAGTAAAAGATGTTACTGTTGTAGTTTCCTTCTGCATTTTATACTCGTGATCTTTGTTGGTCATGATCTTCTTTAGCCTCTGATAATATGATTGTAAAATGTTAACATGAATTCTAGTATATCTTTAAATCTGATTATACTTTTATGTTATTTTGCCATCCTAATTGAATGTCAGAAATTTCATTGTTGTAGGTCTTTTTTCTACATTTTCACATACAATCTGTCATCACCGAGTTATTAATTAGGGGCTATAAGAGTTTGACATGGGTGATCCTGCACAAGGTTCCGGGCAGCCTTCAGGAAGTGATGATGTTCCTCAACCTCAGATTGTAAACCCAACTTCTAAGAAGTCAACTGACAGTTCCGTGAACAAACCAGAAGGATGCTGGTATTTTTTGACAACAGGTCGTTGCAGATATGGGGAAGAGTGCGCTCTTACTCACCACAAAAATGTAATTTGCTGGTTTTGGTGGACATCAACATGCCCAAGGGACTCATGCCGTTATGCACATCAACAACCTGAGAAGCCTGAAGAAAATCTGAATGTGGATAAGGAGAGCTCTGTTATCAGCATTCCAACAGCAAATTCAGGCTCGAAAACTAATCCTTTGTTCAAGACAAGGTTATGCACGTATTGGAAGGCGTTCCATAAATGTAATCAAGGTGGCAAATGTGAGTTTGCTCATGGAGAAGCAGGTAAAGGGCAGTACCATGTGTGTGCTCCTTAGGTTTTTGATGTTTATTTCTGCTTAAGTATTGAGTTATCCATCACTTCCTAGTTTCCCGACAAATTCACTTTATCACAAGCTACATGCTAATAACATATTGAATGAAGCTTCAAATTATTATTATTATTGCATTGTTTACGAAATTTTTTACGTGGCTAATTTAAGAGAGTGGTGATGTGATGATATGGTGCCAAGCTATCTGATGATCCATCGATACAAGAACCATTACACCTGAACTAAGTTATAACTTATGTGGCTTATCATTTCATGGTGCTTCATTAAGATTTGATTAGCAAGTAGAAGGCTATGAAGTATTACTTCCAAGCAGTGTTGTACACAGCTAATATTCCCAATAGTTTGGAGATATCATCATACAAAATAGCTTACCCTGTTAAGGCAACTGTCTATGAAACCAAAGACTCTTACTCGCAGTAGGATTCATTATTCTGTTTATTGAAGTAAATTGGATCATGGATTGTGTGGTACCTACTGCACCATGTATAATTCAAGTAGCTAATATAAGTTCCTAAACCACAACTACTGTTTTAAGTTTTCCCTCACTATGTTCGAAGAACACAGATGACAAATCGTTTTTTGTCTTGCTGGTTTAGTTTTGTTATACTACTATAACTGATTTCCATGTACTTGCATGAATACAAGTATATTTCTAAAGAACACTGTTACTTGAGATTTCTATACCATGCTAGTTGTCCATATTCACATTTCTTACTTTTCCTTTCCAGAGTTGAGACCAACTTCACTCTCCCTCGGATCAGAGTCTGCGAATACACGAGTTGCTTCAAGTACCTGGAAGAAGGCCACACCTAATAATGCAGGGGAACAAACTTCGAAGAAGAAGGCCACACCTAATAATGCAGGGGAACAAACTGATCAGCAGGAAGAGACACAAACTGATCCGAAAGAGGTGAAGAAGATTGATGGAATTTATGGTGATTGGATTGAAGACAAGGACTGCTCCACTAGCGAGCAAGAGCAATGAAATTCATTTTTGGTATTTTTGCATTGACTAAGCAGCAGTATATCAGAAACAGTATAAGAAAAGAGTTTGTGATGTGCAGAAATGAATAGGTTACATCGGCTTTTTTGTACGTGAGGATGATTTTGTAAGACATGAAGCTTTTTTGGGATTTCAGGTTGCATTAACATTTCTGTGAGAAGAGTAGTGTACAACTGTAGATAGTTGGATAGCTGATGTACTGAGTTAGAAACATAGCAAGCATGAATGGATAATGCAGTACAATCTTGTAATGAAAAAGGGAAAACTGAGAATAGCTTCATTTTGATATACATTTGTCTTCTTCTTTGTCTCTGTCTCTCTCTGTTTCATATTTTGTTCTTTCTGGGCTCGTTCACATCTATGAAGTACATACAAGTTGGATAGGTGTTGTGTTGCGTGTCCGACACATGGACACTACACGACACTGTTATGCATTATGCTTTTTATCCAACTATATATGGTTCTTCGTGTGTTTATGTCAGAGTATGTGACCAAGCCAACACATTAATATAATTAATAACTCGAAATAAAAATAAAAATTATAGGGATTCGGCTTCTTCCCACCCTGAAAAAGTTTCACCCCAGGTGTTGCTGATGAGACCCAGTATCTTCGGGGTACATATAACTATCTCAAGTACAAAAATATAGGAAGAAAACGGTTTTAAATCTGGTAAAGCAGAATGTTGCTGATACTCATTATGCAATTCAATGAGATGGGCATTGTTAATACTTGTAAATGCAACTCGAAACACAAAAGTAGCAAAAAAAAAAAAAATACTTGTAAATGCAAACTAATATAACTGGATAAAAGGAACAAAATCTTCAGATAGATGAAATGTCAAAAAATATGGCACTTTACTAATAAGCACACCAGTTGTTCTGTTCAATCGTCCTTCGCAATCACTAAACAGCCAAATATGGAGTTCTACTTTGCATCAATGAATGGGTAGTAGCAAAAACCTTTTGGGAAGGGAGTACTTATAAAGTGAAGAATCACATTGAAGCAACTATGTTCATCATGAATCTCCTTCCACAGATTGAGCCCATCTGATAGTTGACTTCGCCAACGCATCGATAGGATCAATACATTTCTTAAGAAGAGGATCATCGAGAGGCAAGAGCTCACGCATGTCTTGAGAAGCAATGATGACCATGTTTACTGCCCTTACCAACAGAACTTGAAGTGTAATTCTTAACAAGTTCCGTGCTCCTTCAATGTCTTTCCTGTCCAAAGCTTCAATGGCAGGACGAACAGTGTGCTCCATGGTTGCTTTGTCTGGGAGCACGACCTCAAAGCCCTAACAAAGAATTTGAGATGGAAGAAGATTAGTCAACTGATTGTGGTTGTGGTGGTGGTATAGTATGCTTCAGCTATTCAGAACAGCAGGGGGGTGGGGGAAGTGCCAGACCTAGAATCACTCACTCATAATGCAAAGATCTGATACAAATTCATAGTCAAACTCATGAGCATCACCCAACATGTAAGGTGTATCCAATTTATCTACATTGGTACATGAATCCACATGCAACAATAGCATCTCGAAATCTTCTGATGTGACTTGAGATCTGCCTTTTTTGCTCCGACTACACAGTGCGCATATAACAGTTTGGCTCATGGGAAACAAACAAAACAAAGATCAAGCAAGCGCCTTTGAGGTTGAACGGCATCACTCTCTAACAAAAAGTGAATGTCGCAAGGAAGGATGCAAATTTGTGGTCGATACAAAGGCACTACAACAGGAAAAATAAGAAAGACAACAAAGTGGGAACATCAGTATAGGTACATGCAGAAAGGATTTGATAGAACCTACAAGTCTAGCAATCATCTGAATGTGAGAACATCGTTATTTCAAGGGAGACAATACCCTGATAACAGGAGAAAATATGTTTTGATCATATGGTCAATATCAGGATGGAATCTTTAATCAGCACCAATTCATCTTGGAAGTTCAGTTGGTGGAAATATGAAAGGAACTGTAATGGGCTCCAACAAAGCAACAGCTTTTCTGGACCCTAATCCTATTTCCTAATTGAATTACGAACAAAAAGGGTCCCTGCAGATGTACATACATTTCCATTAGAAAGTCAAAACTCCAAATCCCAATCTTCTACTAGCTTTTCTCAGAATTCAATAAACTTCAAGGGTAGGATAAGAAGTTCTTGGAGTCTTGGAGGATTCAACAATAGTGGAGAGAGGAACAGGTGTTTCTTTGACAACACATCTATTCTTCCACTGACTGCATACTTTCATCTATGAATGCATAAAGGTTTGAAGAGTTGAATGTTCAAAGTTCTAACTCCGCTTACTACAAGCTATCTTGTGTCTGTTTGGATCAGCTCCCACATTGTCTACACTTTAGTTGTATGAATATTCTCAGCCCAACAGTTTATAAACAAAAAGCAAGCAAGTTTTGTCCCAACATTAGGATACTTCACAAACAAGCATCAAAGTTCTACTCAAGCTCATAGAAGCGATCACATTTCAGCTTGGATCAGCTCCTACATTATCAAATATCATTGCGACCTAAGAACCTCATGTCATCTTTGTAACTCATACTCAAGCAAATTGCAAGTTTAATGCCAACAATAAGAAGACTTCCCTACATATAAACAAATTTCTACAATTGAGATTCACAATCAAGAGAATATAAAACCACCAAAGCAAATACCTCGTTCTGTAGTTTCTCCTGATAGAATCCTGCTCTCAGAATAGCATCGGTAGCAACCAGACCAATCCGCAAAGGACTTCCAGCCTCAAGAGGCTTTAACTTGGCTTCCTTGAGCTCCTTAGCCACACACTCAGCCATATGAAGAATTGGCACACTACATCCATTAGAAATATCATCATGCCACGAATGCAACAAATGGCAAGGCATCACCAGACATCGAGCGCCCCCTTGTTCAAGAAATTCCCTTTTGCCCTTCATATTTGTTATGACCGTTGTATGATCAAAATGAGAAGGCTGTGTTCGAGTGTAAAGTGAAGGAAAATAGCTTCTTTCATAGCTCAACAGCTCCTCCCTCAATTGTGGATCAGAACAAAGCAAGTAAGGAGGACACTCTTTTCCCTCTTTCGATCCCCATTGCACAAGCTTATGCAAGAAATTCAAAGTGGAATCAACACATGCTCCTCCTATTATGCCAATTGCATTGGCTTGGTTAAGCATGGAACCACTGTTGGCATCTTTGTTTGGCACATAAATTTTCCCACACTTCTGGGAATTGTCACTTTCACCAATGTGCACAGCAATTGAAGAAGAGTGAGTAGCTAGAGTTGGAATAACTCTTGTACAACGATGTATGCCATTCTTATATGTCTTCCCCAAGACCTTTGTTGGGTAATTCAATGTGTGGAAAGACAATGATATACTCCCATCAAACATTTCTTAAACCACTCATCAAGCAATGTTCTCCAAAGATGAAAAAACCAAAATTCAGGGCAGAAAAATTTGAAGTTTGGAGAAATAGCAAAAGGGTTTACCTTTAATCTAAAGTACACTTTAAAGAATCACCAAAACCTTTCATTCACCAGTTAGGTTGGGCATTCACAAATTCATATAGCACTAACAAAAAAACCCACTTCAGAAATTGGAGTTATCTACCTGTACAACCACTGAGTGATCTGCTAATTTGAAACAAAACCCACTTCAAAAATCTCCATTTGAACCCTCTCAAGTTCAATTTTGCCCCAAAGATCACTATAAATAACCAGAATTAACACCAAACAAAGTTATTGCGGCTGCTCTAGAACTCACTCTTATGTGCCCCAGAGAGCAAGAACCCTTGATTTTCAGCCTACCCAAAACTAGCAGAAAATAAGAAACATGCACCAATAAATTGAGATCATGAAGGTGCAAATTGGAAGGGAGTAAGGACAAGAACATAACGTGAAATCTCTGAAAGCGCCATTAAACACTCACCAAACATTCCGCTCATGGTTGGTCCCGTGCGTTCCCAAATGGGAAAACCGATCTCTGTGTTTTTGTCTTTACATGGGGCCGCATTGCCAAAATGGTATTTTTAATGGGGGTCATAATAGATTGGTATTTTTATTTTTTTTTATTTTTTTTTTGACAACGGCAATATTTAGGTATTTTTATTGCGACCGGCGATATTTTGGTATTTTTTTTGGATAAAAACTGCAAATTCACCCAAAAACATTCGCCGGAGAGAAAATTTTTGAATAAAAAATGATTTTTAATTATTTTTTGCATTTATTGTACTTTCAGCCCATTTTATCCTATGTTCACTTAATTTAAAATTTGATGGGACTTATATTAATTGTGAAATCGACCAAAAAATAAAAGAATCATATATATTTGTAACTGTTAATTGATGAGTGAGGTGTTTGATTTTCACTCTAATTGCCTTAATCTTATCTCTCCTCACT
>BSSO01006328.1:0-12075 GCA_030267885.1 Mesembryanthemum crystallinum
TGCCATACTTTTCAACCATCAAAGATAGAGCAACAGCTTATGAGAAAGGATAGTACAAGATATTAGGGAGTGAGTGTTACCAGTGTTTGGCAATGGGAAAAAGATGGACTTGAGCAGGGGAACTATTACATATTGCACCATTGTTTGCGTGATACATAATTCTTTCTTTTGCAGTGACAATAGTTTGATCCGTTTAGATCGCCTAGAATTTCATATTAGAGAAGAGCTAAATAAAACAGCTGCTCGGACAATGGTTGTTTTACATCCCATAAAGGTTTGTATTCGGGTTCTGAGAATTCTCTGTTGCAAATATATCCTATCACGTCTCTTATCTGCTTGCTATATTAGGTTGTTATCACAAATTTGGAAGCTGGTAAAGTGATAGACCTTGATGCAAAGAGATGGCCAGATGCTCAAGCCGATGACACATCAGCTATCTACAAGGTTGGCGATGAAAGATATATTTATTTATTTTTATTTTTATTTTTTTTTGGTTAAATGAAAAGAATTAGTGCTATTTAGATGATTTTCAAATGAAATCAGGGCCAAATTGCCCATGTTCTCAATGTCTTGCTGAATTCTTTTGATTTTTGCATTATGTTGTTGGCCAAACCTGAAGTATGGTTTTGGAATATTGTAGGTACCATTTTCCAATGTTTTATATATTGACAGTTCTGACTTCCGGATGAAAGATTCAAAAGATTATTATGGGCTAGCGCCTGGAAAGTCTGTCTTGTTGAGGTATGAAGAGAACCTAAAGCTATTATTATACTTGCAACTAGAGAATATGCTAAAGTTGTGTGTGCATGCAGATTTGCATACCCCATTAGATGCACCGACGTTGTCCTTGGTGATGACAATGAGACAATTGTTGAAGTTCGGGCCGAGTATGACCCTGAGAAGAAAACGAAGCCAAAGGTTTGTTCTAAGTCATTGCATGTACTCCTGTTGCGATTTGCTACTTTTGTCCAAGTTTGGGTAACAAGTTTAATTATCTAATCGGTAGAGGTTCAATTCTGAATTGGGCTAACTTTTTGGAACTTGGTATTGCCTACCTTGTGGCAAGTTACTACATTTTTAGTCCCTTGTATTGACTATTGAGTTGGTTAGTCTGAGTTTAATGTTTATGGCTTGATTGAGCTATTGATGCATTTGTCCTTGCTGGATCTGGAACAATGGTGCAGACATTTGACTATTGTTCCTGGTGAGGGTTCATTTGAGAGTTTGATCGGCTTCATATTCATTTTAGTGGATGTGATCTTGTTTTATACCTTCTCTGCCAAAAGCTAGTAGTCACATTGTGACATTCCCTCAACTTTAGATTTAATGTGCATTGACTAGTATAACCTTGATACTCTCAACAAATGACCAGCTTGCACTGGGATTCTGAAAAGCGGTGATGCAGATACTTTGTTTGCACTGTCCAAATATAACTTTCAGAACCATACGACATAAATCCTCCCTTCAAACCCTCACCATTTTCTTTTGCAATCACGCAAGGCAAAAAAAGGCAGCATCTCACTGAGGGGAGGGGGTGGGTGGAGAGAGAGAGAGAGAGAGACTGGCTCTTAAGGCCATCAAGCAAAAACATCTGTGTGTGCAGTGTGCACATGACCGACTATAGAGTGGAGATGATGCAGCAGCCCATTAAGCAGTTCAACCACTCAATCAGCATGCTGAATGTCTAGATTATTCTATACTTTGAAGTTGACTATTGAAAAGAATTAATTGCGTAGTAATAGGAGATACAAGGGTGAAAAACTGGCTCTTAAGCCCATCTAGAATAGTCATCTGAGTGTGCACATGATCAACAAGGAAGTGAAGACGATGCAGCAGCTCATTAAGCAGTTCAACTGCTCAACCAGCATGCTGAATGGCTGAAGTACTTTGAGGCTGACAATTTGGAAACATTTAATCGAAGAGTATAGGAAATAAAACTATAATTCATTACGATTTCCTGAAAATCATGACTTTTCCTGGACAACTCAAATAGTATTGTGACTATTACTTCTTGGACGAAGGTAATGTAATTTTAGGATTTGTGGTTCACTTTTCTGAATTTGTTCATGAGAAGTGTGCAAGCATTCAGTGATGTGTAGAAAAACCTGAACCTGTTAAGTTCCGTGGTTTGAGGGGTTACTTATGGTATGAAGAGTTGGATTGCAGAGTGGCTCCTATTGGCTAAGGGTATATGAAAGAGTAATTAGAGAGAATGGAGATAAATGGTGGCATACAGTTGGGGAGAAGAATATAGAGACAAAGTCTAAGACGTCGCCAGAGGTGTTTATTTGATGAAAATATGGAAAATTATATTTCACAAAAAGATAAATATTTTTAGGAAACAAACAGAACTTCATTGTTTAGAGAAGAAAAAGTTAATAAAATACAGTGATAGAGGGCAAGGTGTCCTCCAAGAGGAAGCTAACAAAATACATTTGGTTCTGGGAAACAAAATAGCTCCTAAAGGCCCCTGCTGTGTTGGAGCACGAAGAAGCCAAATAAGTAACTCTATACGGGGACGGAAGTCCCATAAAACACCCATGCATTCCCCTCTAACCAAATACACCTAAGAGGGCGTTGGCGCTATCACAACATCCTCTTCTCCTTCTCCTGCCTGGACCCCACAAGCCTACTGAATAAATTTCAACACGTTAAGGCAAACCTAAGACTCCCCTATAAACCCCAAACAACCAACTCCAAGGAATCTTAGTTTCATTACATATTTACATTCCAAAAACAGATGCGCCATTTTACTGCTAGCTCAGCAAAGTAAGCAGATATCTGGTGAAATTGCCAATCTGGGTTTCTGCCGTTGCCTCAAGTTGGTTGTGTTTATTTTATTCAACACCAGAGTCCAAACTCATGTCCCTTCCTTGAGTGAAACTTTTGCCTTCCAGAGTGAATTGGCAAGAGAGAAAAGTGGATGCAGCGTTCCCAAACATCTAATGACTTGCTGGATAATTCTCCTGAAGAGTCTCCAACCCACCAACTTGAGTCATACTATCAGAGAAGCAAGCAATTTTCAAGATGCCAAGCAGTGAAAAAAGCTCCTCCATCACTTCCAATACTGGGGCAAACCCTTCATCCCAAGAGCAAGTATACGCGGAATAGAATGCTGAGACCGGAGTGTCATGATGAGTAGTTAGTTGAACCTGGTCAGAAGTAATTAAACAATGATCAAATTTATGTATTTATATATCTCTCTGGTAAACGGGTGGGTAAATGGATGAGAACTCGTCATCCATATCCAAGATCCAACCCGTCCGATCCATATCCATTATTAATCTAAGCTCATCCATGTCTATTTATAATGGATTATTGGATTGAGTCGGGTGGATGTTCAATTGGTCAGTATATCATTCCGATCCATAGTGATGTATAGAGAGTTGGATTGCAACATGGCTTTTATCGGGTAAGAATATTAATGAAAGGGGCATAAAGGAGGATGGAGTTAAGTGGGAGTATAAGTTGGTGAGAAGACTATGTAGATTAAACTCCTGAGGCGTATAGCTAAGGGTAGTTGCTGTGTAACACTATTGTGACTACCTGTCATCCTTTCATCATCTATGATTTATTGGGCTTTGGTCTAGGTTCTTTTTCCCTCCCTCTCCAACAATGGTATTCTTGAGGCTGTTGAGCATTTTATGGATGGGTTTATAGCACTCTTGATTCCTTCTGAGCATCCAAATTTGCATTAGACAAGAAGATGCCATTGGATGTTGACCTCTACCACTGCGAAAATTAAATGCTCTACTTTATATCCAAAACCCGTCTTTGATTGAGGATATTCGGACAATTTTATGATTTTGATGTTTCAAATTAGTTCCAAATATAGGATAATCTGTAAATAATGGAGACACCGACTCTTCGATGCAAACAAAAGCTTCATTCTCTAATAATGCTTCCCTGGCTGGAGCAACAGGCTGATTAGTTCTTGATTCCTCAGGGTGTTCTTCATTGGGTTGCTGAGCCTTCTCCAGGTGTTGATCCGCTTAAAGTGGAAGTCAGATTGTTCGATAAGCTGTTTCTTTCTGAGGTTGGTTGTAACTCTTAGCTGTTTTTCTTTCCTTTTTATGCGAACTTTCTAATTAACTGTTCTGATTGTTTTAGAATCCTGCTGAACTTGATGATTGGCTTGGCGACTTGAATCCCAATTCCAAAGTTGTCATACCCGAGGCATATGCAGTTCCTGCACTTAAGAGTGCTGTACTAGGCGACAGGTTCCAATTTGAACGATGTGGTACGTTCAACCACTTTGAGACTAATCTTTTGGATATGCTGAGATGCTCAAAATGATATTTTCTTTTGATAATAATGTTCACAATCATATTAATTATATATGGGTTAAGGAAAATGGTTTTTGTTCCCCCCTTTCTCATCGTCTATATTGATGGAATTACTGTCATGGAAGAGTCACATTAGTTGTATTGTAAGCTCTGTTCCCCAATTGTACCATTGAAGCTAACTTTGTAATTGATTTATGAATGGAATGGCAAAGCATTCAATGAAGTCCTAATGAAATCCGTGGATGAGCTATTTGATTAGGCTTTTCCTTTATTGTTGGGTGACCTTTTTGTTTTTTTGTTATTTTTTGTGCTTCTTGTGTTTCTCACCTTTGCTAATCAGTGACCTTTTTTGTTTGCTGTTTTAGGTTACTTCGCTGTAGATAAGGACTCTACATCTGACAAACTAGTGTTCAACAGGACAGTCACATTAAGGGACAGTTACCCCAAGAGTGGAAAGTAGCAAGGTGCAACTCGCTGTAAAACTGTTCACTGTGTTGGATATTTATTGAAATTAATACATGTACAAAATGTTTTCACAAGTTACAAACATGTTTTTGGGTAACTAGTGTAGGTCTTCAATATCTGTATGTCGCACACATTGTTCAAGCTAATTGTCAGATCTACACAAATAGATTGATCTTGTTTATTGCTCTTCAATTCAGGTCAGTCCTATGGTTCTTGGAACTTAGGTATTTTGTTTAATCTGGTTATGCATGAAGATCAATTTAAGTTGCACAAGCAGTTTAATATTCTCTCGGTCCGAAGTTAGTTGTCACATGGTGTCGACTGTCTAGTCGCAATTTGCAACTGGTAACTTCTCCAAATGAGGGAATGGCTACATTTTGATTACGAACAGCATTGGTAGTAATTTACATTTTTAAAAACTGGGGGTTATAATTCTTTGTTATTTTATAACAGTGACTATTTTGTGTGCATCCTAAAAGCAGCGTCAATGACTATATCTCCTGAGAAGGGTGTTTATTTATGCCCATTTTATTTTGAGAAATCTTTCTACTCCAGAAAAGTAGTAAACAGTCCTTCCATGATCTAAGCACAGATTATTTTGCGTTAATGTAGGGCAAATGAATAGTAGAGAAAATTTGACCATGTGTTGCGTTAATGTAGGGCAAAATGCCACAACATCAAGTTTATTTGAACGTAGGATGAAACCCTTGGGTGTAAAAAGCTTTAGTAACAACCGTAAAAAGCTTTAGTAACAACCCATCGTTTAGCAACTTTGAAAAATGTTAGGTTATTTGTTAGGAAAATTGGATTAAAATAATCCAACCTTTTACTTGTTAACCAATAATAATCTAACCTTCAATACTAGAAATAAATATTCCAACCTTTTAAAGTTTGTGATTCCAATGCACCCTAGTTGGTTAAATATCCCGCCTTTCCGAGTAATAGCCTAGTAGGTTTCTTCACCATGTGGGTTGAAGTTTCAGCATCATGGTGGCAACAAACCTTCCCATCAACACCAACTTTGATGATTCTATGGGTTAAGGGCTTCGAGTTTGAGAAACTACTTCTACTATTGCTCGTAATTATGCCAGAGACCAAGAGAGAGATGGTGAAGAACAACAAAGAGATGATGGGAAGCTCTTCAATGGTATTTAGATTGCAAATGTGGGAGAATTCGGGAGTTAGGGATGAATTGGCAACAAAGAAGACATGTAGTTGCCACGTCACCAACATGCTAACGGGATATTTAACCCCTTTAGCTAGGGTATACTGGAAGCATAAACTTTAAAAGGTCGGATTATTTATTTTTAATATTGGAGATCGGATTATTACTGGTTTATGAGTAAAAGGTTGGATTATTTAAATCCAAATTCAGTTTGTTAAACATATCATGAACGATTATTTTTTTACAACCAAATATACGACATAAGTGTTGATGTCGGGACCATGGGCGGACCTACATGGTCCTTTGGGGAGTCAACTGCTGCCCCATTCATAAATAAAAATGCTTATCTACTTCGTGTTTTGAGGGAAATTTTTGTGTGATAGTTACTATTTGCATCCCCATAAAAGTTAAAAAAAAACACAGTAGAAGGGTGTGTGTAAATGAAAAACAAGAAATTTAGAAAATAAACACTGCAAACTCAGCCCCACGTGTACTAACATCTTGTACTATTTAAATATCCAATGGACAAAGGGAAAGAGAGAAAATTGATTGCTTACTTCCTCACCAACTTTCTGGCTTTTTCACATCTCAGTTTCTAAAATTATCTTATCTTCACCAAATTAACTCACAAAAAGAAAAAAGGAAAAAACTAGCGGCAACGTCGACGCCGGCAAGGCACTATTAGTTAGTGACCATGGCCTCTAATTGTCTAGTTTTGTTTATGTAGTTTTTTTTGCAACTGGTTATTATTTTGAATTAATTGATATTACGATCTTATTATCGTATCTACTTTTTTTGCATCCTCATATTTAAATTCTTGGATCCGCCACTGGTTATTATTTTGAATTAATTGATATTACGATCTTATTATCGTATCTACTTTTTTTGCATTCTCATATTTAAATTCTTGGATCCGCCACTGGTCGGGACTAGTTTCCTTTTATTCTCCAATCTGAGAGATATTTAGGAACTTACAATAGGGTTTGTGGGTTCACATGAGTGTAAATCCATGCTCTACATAACAAGTCAAATAATCTGATACATCTCTTAGGATTTCAATTGTGTTTTTGTTTTTGTTTTCCCTACTGTTCAATGTCATTGGTGAAGTCTTGAAGATTGGAATTATTTATAAATTATCACTGCTCAGTTCAAGTATGAAAGAATGGAGAGGAATAGTTCTCTTTTGTATAGCTTCCTGCCATGAAGGTTCATTGGACAGTAGAATTTTGAATTACATCCAACTTTTCCATACATTGAATCTTTTAGAGAGACCTTTTTGAAGTTTTAAGTTTGAAGCTGTAAGGAACATAAAGAAACTTGTGCTTCTATGTAGGAACATGTGGTGGAAACCATAATTCAAGCAAATGTTGCTTTTGTAGACTTCAAATTTGATGGGTTTAATTTAGTTTTCAACATTAGGGAACCGTCCATACCATTTCTTGAAAAGGACACTCTCACAAGTAAAAGTCACTTCCTTTAAAGGGAGACATTTAAAACAGCTAATTTACTTAATCAGATCCAGAATGATTGTTTTATTTAGTTTTAATGTTTGAAGCTATAGAAAAAATTGGTTCTTAGTTAAAAGATGTTAAACATTGGGATATTTAAAAGTGGTATACTGGTATGTGTTGAGCGAAATTTAGGGTGACGTCGAAGGAAATGACAGCATTTTCACTTTTAGAGGTTCCTTATTTGGGCATCGAAACTTATGTAACTTTCATAGCTTCAGAATTAAAATAAAAAAAGGTCAAGCAAAAGAGAGACATGTGGTATTGAAGTTGTAGTAACTTTTTGGAGTAGCGTGGTGCTTAATTGGTGGAAGATTGGTTAAATGATGTAATGTTGAAAACTAAATTTTAAGTATTTATTGGAGAGTTATTATTTGAGATTTTCTTAGAACAGTCAATAAAAGGGTGACTAAAATAAAAAGCAGACAATCATTCTAAAGGAGAAATCATTTATTTCTTTTCATTTCTTGGGCAAGGGGTAGGGGGTGGCTTAAAGGAAGGGATGGCCTAAGGCCCTAAAGGAACCAATAAGGAAAGGTGGAGAAGTCTTTCTTTCAAGGAGGAATCAAACTCAAATCCTTTTTCCTTTCTAAAGAAAAGAGTTCAGTCAATTTACGCTATGGTTTGTGATAGTGAAAGGGTGAGGCCATTAAATTTGAGATTTTGATAGGAGAATTGACCACTATATCCAAATGAAACTTTAGACTTCTAATTTATCACATGTTGGGAAAACCTTTTCACAAGGGAAGGGACTTTCATGCTATGAGTGATTGAAAATTTTAAGAATATCAATAATATTAGCGTAAGTAACACGATGAAATGTTCCACTCAATTTTAGGAAGGGTATGAAAGTCCTCATCAATGTGATCAAAGTATATAAGGAAGTACAAGATACGAAAGACAAAGGGAAATAGCAACGCTTATTAACGTTGCGATTTTATTACAAAGTGGTGGTAGTACTTTCAGTGTTTGTATTATGTTTGAATTATTTTTATCCTAATTCTTGAACGTACTCCCTTAATCTTTTCTTAAAGACAAAGGGAGATACGCAAGCATCATTTGGTGTATTATTCAGGGGAATGTTCTATTATGATCGATAAGCATTGATAGAATTCTATTCTAATTTTTGAGAAAAATATAAAACAGAAAACTTGATGTTAAACAAAAAGAATAGCATTTCAATTCTTTTACCAATTAGAATTCATTGATAAAACAGGACTTCGGAAGACTTCTTTACTAGTTATGGAAAAAGCATCTCTACTTTCCCTATTGATGACTTCTAAGAGGACAGTATAATCACTTCCATGGCTAAATTCCTCTAGCACAGTTGCCACCACTTTAAAATTTTTAGTAGAGTTCATTTGTAACGTGTTCAAATCTCAAATATGGAATAAAGTACCTTTAATCAATATACATATATTTCCTTAATACTCCTGTTTATAAGGGTCCTTTTCACGGAATAAACTTTGTTGACCCAGCGGGTTATCTACCCACCTAATGCGAATGAATACAAACAATGTATGGATTATAGGAGAGTTGACTCTTTTGAGAAGTTAAAAGATGTTTAAAGAGTACATTTATTAAATTAAATGGTGATTTGGCTAGAGGGTAGGCTACCCGCTGGGTAGATTGTAAACTTTTGTTTCTCAAACTCGGGAATTTAAGGATATTAAGGATCGGGTTGGGGTGGGGATTAGGGTTGTAAATGAGCCGGTGCACTCGTGGGCGGGTCGCAAACATACACAGTCAAAGCGCGTTCGATAATAAACGAGACGAGTAAGAGCACCAATCTGATACTCATTTAATAATGAACGAGCCCTTACATGATACTCGTTTGATAAACAAGCGTAGTATGAGCATGACGATACTTGATTGGACTCAACTCGTGTACAGCCATAGTGGGGATCCAATGATTGGACTCATCTATTTTAAGGATTTTTATTTTCTTGTTTTGGCCTTATTTAAAGTATCCATTTGTCATATCATATCCTGTGTATGAGGATCCGACACGATTACTCTAATTTTGAGAAACAATGCCGTAGACATAGCATTCGTTAATCAATACGTTTAAGATACACATTCTCATGCCGACAAGTGTTAAACCTTGCTTCTAAATTCAGCTATTGTGAATATTGATCAGATGAATGTAATTAGTATTCAGTATCAGATTCCTCAAATTTCCAAGGTTTTTGGCCATTCCGATTTGGTCAGTACATGTATCACAGAAGTGTTATTTTCAAATGTTTGTATTGTGGATATATATGCCAAGCATCTTATGTAGAAAAGGAATAAATATCAGTCAATAAAGACAGTTAAAGCTTAAGCCAAGTGTTCACTGGTTAGGTAATTTTTGATACCTAATCATGTAATTTATAATATAAAATAGTTAGATATATATGTGCCCTACCAAGCTTATATTCTTTCAAGTTTCAATAGCAACCCCTTTTCTTGTTTGCTTTCCTGACGTAGGAAGAATGATGTAAGAGATTAGTTTAACAAGTCATTTAATATGACATCTACACTTTCCATGAAAATCATACAAAACTCTTCCGTACAGCACTTTGTAAATGTTTTAAGACTGTGTTTAGAATTTGATTTGATATCTCATGATTTCATTTGTATAATAGAAGTATCCATACTTGCCAGAATGCTTGATCCGTACTCGTAAATGATTCTTGTTTTAGGGCTATCTCTTTGATAATTGATTTGGTTAGGATTTATGAGTATGTTTAGTATACATCTTAATGTTCTCTATTAAAATCGCAACTCACATGTTTGAAGATGTAACTTTGCCGAGTTGTTCATTTGAGTGACATTAGGGATATGAGCTCGAAACTTAATTTATCTCTTAAAATCCCCTTTGCACTCAAAAAATATTCACCCATCTCTATCCTCATTGTAGATCAGGAAACAAGTGTTTCATTGTCATTCCAAAACTGTTAAAACATCTACTCAAAAAATCCACTCCTTACCCCCTAAAAATAACTCAGTTTAACCTTGTGTATACTTAGCATCAATCATCATTACATCATTAAATCACTACACTCTCAGATTTGCAACCCATTTAAGTTCCAATCAAATCAGTCACCTTTTCTCTTCTGTTGTTCAGCTTACTGTGGGCTTGTAGTGTCCTGTTTCCTCAAGTTTCTAGTACAGAGAAATCATAAATCAACTGTTTTATGCAATTTGATTCCCTTACAAATGTCAATTTGAAGCCGCCCCACATCCCTTCTTCTGTTTTCTAGCTACCACTTTACCTGTTTCCATTGGTTCAATAATTGCACATTTGACTGTACTTTGTGATCATCAAACCTATGTCATTTTCTAGCCAATCACTCTCATGATCTGACTGCTCCTTTGATCTTCTAGTTTACTATTGTCAATCTGCAAATCATTTCTTTTCCCTGTAGCATTATGCTCTGTAACCCACCAAAAAAAGGAAAAAAAGAAACAGAAAAAAGAAAAGACACAAGTAGAAGATAAACATTACAAACAGTCAAACACCACTTCATATTTACTTCTTCTAGTCTTTTAGGTACAGAAATTAGCCCCTTAAAATGGCTCTGCACCCAGAATTTACATCATCTATACATACATATACATATATAATACTCCTTATGATATTATACATAGATAACAGTTTAGTTGCTTACTAGTTACCATAGGCTTATGTCAAAAATGGGGGCCTGGTTTCAATTTCAAGAACCCCATATGCTCTAGCTTATGCAAACTAATATAGGAAGTGGACCTACCATTATGAAAAAAGAAGCCACTAGTTGCCCATATCTTTCTTACTTCCTAACTGCCACAGCTCATCCAAGTCCCACACACCATCTTCTGCCATGTCATCTCCCAGCCAATCACGCCCCGCCAAATGGCAGTCGGAGAATGCGATATCCGTTGCTGACGTCGAAGCCAAGTCCATGTCATAGTTGGAGCTGTCCACATAGTAGCAATCATCTTGTACTATGGAACTACTGCCTGTGCTATTTAATGTTTTGCCAAAGGCATCAGAGGAACCACTTGAGGGCAGATCTGGGATTTCAGAGATATTTGATGGGCTGAAGTTATTTGAGCAGGAACTGTCTTTGTTGCTATCAAGGTTGTTGGTTTTTTCCAAATTGTTTGGGGAAATTACCATTTGGGTCATTTGGGATTGAGAGGGTGAAGAGGCAGCTGATGATGAGCCCTCACAATTTGGGTTTGTGGAATTGGTTGAACTCTGCTCTATCTTTTGAACCAATCTGGGCATGTAAAAGCATCGAATCGCATCGATGAAGCTCTGGCTATTGGATTCCATGTTCAGTTGCCTTGCTTGTTTCTGCACCCTTGTTCTCCAGTAGTTCTTGATCTCATTATCGGTTCTTCCTGGTAGATGTGCTGCTATTTTTGACCACCTAAGCGAATACAATAAAAGAATTAAGAGCTCATTTTGGTACAAAGAAATAAATTTGAGGAGATTTTACTGAAAGACTTGTAACCTAATTTGAGAATCTTAATCATGTCAAACAGAAATTACATGTGGTAATAAAAGATGAATTGTGCTGCTATATTTGCATTATCATTTGAGATGTCATTATGATTAGTAGGGGATGCATTACCATGAACATTTGGAACACTTTTTTTTTTTTTTTTTTTAAGGTCTGCATTC
>BSSO01006329.1:0-12075 GCA_030267885.1 Mesembryanthemum crystallinum
CAACGTGTTTATCAATTTGACACCCTTCATTAATTACAATTTTTTTCTTTGTCTCTTCATTTTCATTCCTCATATTGTTTTTGATTTCCAATACTAATTCAAAGTAGGTAGGTATCTTTTTGTACATTTTTTTTTTTTTTACTTTTTTTTCCTACTTTTCCCTACAAAATTGTTTACTTGGAATACAACTAAAAGTGCATTGATATTTTCTTATGTCAGTAAAGGACCCGAACCACCCAAGCGCTACAGGATACGCTTTAGGTCGACAACAAAAACTAGGCCATTTCCATGGAAGCATACCTACCACAAATTATGCCCTTATGAGAAAACTTGATAGCCCAAAATTGGCCAATGATTGAGGCAGTAAACGTTCATCACAATATCCCAAAATTGGTCGCTTGCGCAATATGCAACGTCCCTTCAGGTTTACTTACTAAACATGCATCACCACTAATTAGTTAATACTTTGCACATGTCTATGTCTTTTGTTTTACAATTAAGGTCAAAAGTAGTTGAAGTGTTCTTGTCGTCAACTCAGTTATCTTTTAGTAAGTTAATAACTTAATTTACATGTTGGTATTTTCATTGTTTCTTAAATACTACCATTGCCAGCTGTCATTGACATATGTGTTATGCCTGTAACTTCAATATTTAGTAACAAGTTTCGTTAAAGGAACTATAGATATTGGAACATTACTGTTCACCAATCTTCTCAATCTCAACCGGAATTAATGGTGTCCTTTATACCAACAGTATAATGTTTCATGAAAATTAATCGAATATTGCCTAAAATCGTACCGTGCTTACAAATTTTTTCAAAAAAAATCGCCGGAAACCACCTTTGTGGTGACAACCTTGACCAGATGAAGTTAACAATAACATCGGCCACGCTAGGATGTGGTAACAGAGGTGCCCTTAAATTCCTCATCCTCGCCTGAGTTGTTCATTTCACAGAGGGGAGAGAGAAAAATTCACCGGAATTCCCATAGCGCTGGTGGCCGCCGCAAGTTGCCAAAGGAGAGAGAGAAAGAAAACGGGTCAATTTTGGAGGGAAATGGTCTAAAATGGGAATTTACATAATTGTCCCTGAAATTTTCAAATTCAAACTGGAAAAGGATAAAAGAGAGGCTCAAATAGATTCCTTCCATTTTCACAATTTAATATTCCACCAGGACACTTGTTGCGCACTAGATGGCTGTGTATGATATTTGTCATACACCCAATGTATGTGTACAACCGTCCATGGAGAAGCCAGATGGTGAGAAATACGAGGCGTTTGACCTGGTTCCAATTTCGATGTTCTATATACTGTATACGAGGAAGAAATTTTTTTTTTTAGGAAAATTGGCCGGGAATAATCCAAAGTTTGAGGGAAAATTGGTTTCTAATAATCCAACCTTTCAGCGAGTTGTAGAAAATAATCCCACCTTTTATATTTGCAGAGAATAATCTCACATTTTACTATAGTTGCACGAAACAGTCTCGGGTGAACGTCGTTACCTTTTCCTTTAGATTTAAATGACGTAAAAAGAAATCCAATTAAAAGAAAAGGAAATAATAGTCAACACCACGTTATAAAAATCTAACGGAGAAGGTAACGGAGTACACCCGGGATCGTTTTGTGCAACTATAGTGAAAAGGTGGGATTATTCTCTGCAAATATGAAAGGTGGGATTATTTTCTGTAACTCGCTGAAAGGTTGGATTATTAAAAACCAATTTTCCAAGTTTCAGCAGTCAATCAAAAATAGTCTCAAGTTTGAGTATTTTCAAGAATAATCCAAAATTTGCATGTTTGTTCTAAAAATGGTCCCAATTTACACCACCTTAATCCTTAGTGACAAATAAGCTGATGTAGCACCAAATATGAACCAAAAGGCCTCAACTATTGCATATTTGAAGAGGAAATGAATTTAAATGGTTATTTTGTAGGGTTATCATAACATATAACAAAACAGAGTTCAACAAAGCCATACAGGAAATGACGGGTAATTCGCTGATTGTAGCCAATAAGGCCTTCCTATCACCAAATTATAAGTATCTCTACCTAACATTCATCAAAAATAACACAAAATTTGATGTTATTGTTATTTTTTATTGTCAAATCAGCCTACTTTTATGTAGTATTAACATCGTGCAAATTGGGACTGTTTTTGGCACAAATATGTAAACTTGGCATTATTGAAATAGATATCCAAACTTGGAATTATTTTTGGTTGATCGCTAAAACTTGCGATTATCCCCGGCCAATTTTCCTTTTTTTTATTTCATCCATTTTCCTAAAATCTTTACTTTTTGATTTTGCATGGTTTTTAATATTTAGATAAATTCAAAAACTTAATAAAAATTTGATATTTTGAAAATACAATTTAAGATGAGCTAAAAAATATTATTTTTACTCTGTAAATTATTATACTTTTTCACATATTAATGGTCAAAGTTTGAAAACTTTCACTGCAAAATCAAATCGTAAAGACTTTGGTGAAACAAAGGGAGTATTTTCGCAAATTATTGGGTACAACCGTCTAACTGTTAGACGACCTAATTGAATGATGCCTTTTCGCAATTCATGAGCTACTTTTAACAACTTAGAGGTGAAATTTTACAACTTAGTGTATTTTTTAAAAACTAATCAAGCTGTAAAATGTTACCTAAGTTGCTAAAAGTAACCCCTATAATTGAAAATAGCCCTAAAATTAACCTAAGTTGTAAAATGTCACCTTCAAGATATTAAAAGTAACCCATAAACTGAAAAAAGTAACTCTTAAATTGAGTCGTCGAACGGTTAAATCATTGTACAAGAGTGTTATTCGAGTATTTTTTTTTTTAACTTTGAGCATGTAGACAAGTTTTGGGCCCTCCAAAATTGAGGCCCTGTGTGATCGCATTTTCGCATCACATGCGCTTGGTAATAGCTGGGCTTGAATTTAAGTAAACTCCAAATTTGATTTTTTAAACTTTACCTTGACTTCCTTTGCCTTTGGTCGATCGTGAATCTTGAGTGGCTTAAAACGTGAACAAATTTGTCGTAAAGTACCACAAGGTTTGGCTACATTTCTTTTAATATTGTGATGGGGACAAATTTCATTTACATTATCCTCATTATTATTGCATGGCAACCAGAAGGATGACAAATGTACTATGTACCCAATGACCTGCTCTATTTAGAGGTGGCAATTGCATAAGGCGGATCAGTTTTGAGTGGAGTTATTTTTATTTCGAGTTATTTTTATTTCTGATCATAGTTGCATCAGGTTAATTCCGGTCATTACATTATACTGCTAAGGTTGGGTTGAGTTGGGATGAATCGAGTTCTTATTGATGTCGGTTTTGAGGTCAACTCGGGTTGCATTATTTCAACATTCGGATTAACACTGGTCGGATTAGTTCGGATTTCGAATTCTTTGAGTTTTGAACTAAATTGAATTTTAGGTCATATAGTATGAATTAAATCTACATTTCATAATTTATGGAGTAAAAATGTGTGAAATTTTGGTCTATGTGAATTTTATTCAGTAATAATCATAGAAATCGAAATTGATCCAAACCAAAATCTATCAGATAGGAGATCTATGAATAATAAATAGTCGATCCAGATCGGATGTTATCTGGTTCGGGTCAATGTGTTTACCACGTTAATCAGATATCGAGTTCAATCAGATAGGATCGAATCGATCTCTAATAATAGTTTTGATATATTTTCGGAAGTCGGATGGATTCGGTATCGGGTAGATTCGATCAGCTGTCTCGGGTCGGGTTGGGTTTTGCAAGCTCTGGCTCTATCCAACCTCCATCACACACTACTCAAGCTAAATGCATTTCCATTAAGGCCAAGTCTATAGAGAGAAAATTCTCTCTCCTTTCTCTGGACTCTTGCGCACTCCATTGCTTAACTTTGCATTGCTTCGCCCATGTCTCACCGGGCACCTCTCTTGAACTCAACCACCATTGCTCCCCGCTCACAAACGGGTCAGCAATCAAGTCGAGTTCGGGTTATTAGTAGGTCGGGTCAAAAGTATGTCGGTCACTTTCGGGTCGGGTTCGGTTAGGGTTGACCCAACGAGTTCAGGGTATTTTTTTGTCTCCCTTTTTACGTGAGTTCTTCATCATTTATACCAAAATAATTTATACTATCTCAATTAGAACTGATTATGTAGGGGTTGACCCATGAGGCCTATCTGTCCGGGCCACAAAATAGACGGATATGGATAAGACATTTTTGTGAATTTATAAAGGCATTACCCATAGCCTATCCCAAACCCGCTTGATGGACTTGTCCATGGGCCAAAACAAAAAAACAAGCATGCCAAGCCTGACCCATTCTCACAGGCCCGCTTTTGATCAGCTCTAATCTCGATCAAAACATTCAAGTCCTGTAGCACAAATAACATCAAAAGTACCCTAAGAAATATAACTGTTCACAATGAGCTAAATATCTGATAGAGAATGAGGTAAGCAAATATCAAAATACAAAAATGACCATATTTACATGATATGAAGACTTGGAGTTTCAGAAAAATAAAAATATACAAAACATAAATAAAAAACAGAAATTTCCTGGGGTACCCCTACTTTGATGAAATGCCTGTAGTGCCCAAAGTTTTAGAAATGTGTCTGGGGTACCCCTAAATTTTGAACAAAGTGATCAGTGTACCCACTAAGCCGTAAAATGACTATAATGCCCTTACAATGCATTTTTTGTATAATGACTATGTTTGACTTTTATATTTCTCTCTCTTTTAAAATATTAATTGATAAAAAAAAATCAAAAAAATTTAAAAATCACAAAAATAAAATTTTATTTTAAAATTGAAACCAATATGCTAAAAAATATAAAAAAAAAATATTTAAAATTTAAAAAATTAAAATTAAAATTGGTATTTAAAAATTTAAAATTTTGTGTGTTTTAATGAAAATCTATATAATAAGTTAAAAAAATAGAAAATTGTAAAAAAAAAAAAAGTGAAAATTTTTAAAACTTATTATTTGCTTATTTAATTTTTTTTTAAAATAAATTCTGTAAAATTTATTTATTTGTTTATTTTTATTCATTTTTAAAATTTTATTTTTCGAAAAAAAAAAATAATAGAGTTGGGGTGTATATTTTCAATTTTGTTTTTACATATTTTTTTTATCAACTAATATTATAAAAGAGAGAAATATTAAAGTCGAACATATTCGTTACAGAAAAATGCATTGCAAGGGCATTATAGTCATTTTACGACTTAGTGGGTACGCTGATCACTTTGTTGAAAGTTCAGGCGTACCCCGAACACATTTACTAAACTTTGAGTACCGCAAGCATTTCAAACAACAAAGCAAGGAGTTTGGTCCAACGGATTGGGTCAAGTGGGGTCTTGACCTAAAAATATTCAGGTTATTCGGATTCGGTCATTTTCGGATTTCTAGTCCTAATATTGTGTTCACGAACAATTTTTTCATGTCAGTTTTCGGATCGGGTCATATCTTGCCAGGTTTACTACTCACTGTTCACCATCCTCCACTCTCATCTTTTCGGTTCTTTGATATTTCGCCGTGATCACCGATTTGATTATTCATAGTTCAAATTTAGATCGGATTTTCTCTCTATAGGAGGTATATAGAGGGAGATTACTTACTCTTGTTGCCTCCTCTTCGGCTGTTTTGATGGAGGATGTGGTTAGACTTGTGTTAGATAGTGCTTGCGTCTCAAATCAGCTCTTTGGAGTTGTTTATACTTCTTGGACTGTGTTCTCATGTTAATTGTGGGGCTTCAATTTCTTTTGAGAAGTCTGCCTTGATTGTTTTATAGGTTTCTAGGTGCCAATTTTTAGTATGCTTTCATGCTCCACTATGTTGATTGGATCTACTATGGTGGAGGAATCGACAAGGAGGAAATGTCAAGAGGGTGTTGAAGCTATTGCGGCTGTGCTTTATGTTAGCCACCGTGTCACCACTGTGGCTCCGGAATATAGCGATTGCTCGGCCTCTGCTCAGCCACCGTCTCACCATCGTCATTTCCCTAAAGTTGTCATTTGTTCATTTTGCTTGCTAAGTGGCCTTTTTGGTTGCTGTGGCCACGTGTGTTGGTTGTATAATTTTTTCTTTTCTTTGAATGTTGTAGTGTGTGAGGTGATTAGTAGTTTATTGTTAGGAGGTCTTTGAATTCGGGCTCCTTACCCCTCGTTCTTTTGAGCTGCCCCGTTTTGGGCTTTTGAATATGAATTTGGTTGCCTAACCTTGGCTAATGGGCTCTCTTCCGGATCCAAGGCGTTCCCAACCATGGACGAAAGTTATATCTACTTTGTAGTTTCTACTCAAATTAGGATCCTCTTCGAGGTGAGAATCCCTAACTTATCTTACCTTCACAACATGACAAAAAAAGAAAAAGAAAAAATACACGAAAATTTCACGGGGTACCCATAATATTAGAATTAATGTACATCCTGATCAAAATTCACAAAACTTGCACGGGATATCCACCAACTTTTCAAAAATGTACAATGTGATAATTTTGACTAACGCTATTGGTTTACCCTTAATATGGGCGTGTGAAATGATCGTTTTACCCTTGTTAATTTCAAAAAGATAACTGGCAAATTTTTATTTTTTATTTATTTTTTTCAAAAAAAAAATTTGTGGGCGGAAGGGTCATTTTCAAAGTTTTGCACATGGTATCCAGTTATATTTTAAAATTTTATAGGTACCATGTGCCAAGACAGCTTAAATAGGAGATTTCTACAATATCTATGGTAATGACTTTTTTTTTTCCTTTTTTTTTTTTTTNTTTTTTTTTTGTGTGGCTATATATACCCCTTTGGTGGGTCCATTGAAGTTCAAATTTGATTTTTCTCCCAAGATCTCTTTAGTAAAGGTTCAAATCTCTTCCCACTTTGTTTTATATTTGTATTATATACTGTATGTGCTAATCTTGAGAATGATTTTGGAAATTCTATATGTAGTGTAATAAAACTCCTTCAAATTGCTTTTGTGATTCCATGACAAAGCAAATCAAAATTTTTCAATTCCATCATAGGAGTTTGCAGAACTGCCTTCTTAGTAACCATATATCACCTATGGAGGGAAAGAAACCTACGGGTATTTAGTGATCAAGTCAGGTCTATAAGTAGATTGTAGATAGTATACAGTATATTTTTTATTTTATTTTTTTTGGAAAAAGATTAGCTTTTATTCCTTTTCCAAAAAGGACCTCGGTGTAAGACCCCTTGGACAATCCTCATATGGAGCTACCAGTGTGGCAGGCTACCATTACATCAAAGTATGCAATATATTACTTGTGCAAGATATTACAAAAGCTGTAATGGCTAATTCATCCTGCTGGATTTAGTATTTGCCTATGTACTACTCGGGTATGCCTGAGATTATCATGTATTGACTTGATTTTGAGGGTACCACATTGGTATCCTTTTGGAGAATGGAATAATACTATTCTTACCATTTTCCAAAATAAATAAATAAATACCAAGTACAAGTAGCTAGATAGCTTTTCTATTTTTTTCTTCAAATCTTCAAGTGTCTCTTCTATACATTTCATAGCAATTCCTTGAGTGATTGGACTCGATTGAGGTACAACACCATTAGCCTCATCCATTACGGATGGCACCATTGAAAAAAGCGACATGTGTGTAATTCCTCAATATTAGCACAAATATAATATACACATGAAACAAAAGGGAGAGATTTGAACATTTGCTATAGAAATCTTCGTAGGAGCGAGAATCAGATTTGGACTTCAATTGACCCATTAAACGAGTATATATAGCCGAACGACCAGTTGTTACCTTGAAATTTAAAAAAAAAAAAAAAAAAACTCATTTTTAAAGTCGACTTTGCACATGGTACCCATGAAATTTCAAACTACAACTGAATACTTGTGCGCAAAAAATTTGAAAAATAATGATCCTTCCACCAATGGTCATTTTCTTAACAAATTGGCATATTTGACAAATGCATCATGATGAATACTCAAAGAGTATATTTACCAAATACACAAAGGATTGAGATCTATTGACACATAACAAACAAGGTGAATTTTGGAGTGGGATTGTGTTATGAAATTCATTGGTGGTCACACACAGAAAGTGTTGTTTAGATCAATAACAACAATGAAATCCTGTGGTATGTTGAGGTTATTACAGAAGGCGGGTATTTAATTATTTTTTGCATGCATGCTATGCTTCACGGCTATTGAATTTTGTGGACTCAATTTTGTTGGGCCATTTACACACGTGAATCGTGATGTCTGTTGATAATATCTACTATTGTATGTGGTTGATGAAGTTGTGAATTTGTCGAGTTACACCAACATGATTCAGCTTAGTGACACATAATTGCATGCCCACCTATACCTTTGTTGTCAAAGAACCCAACGTTATGCATGTTTTTATTTCATTTTGTTGTTTTTATTTGAAGAAATTGTCAAATACCCTTATATATTCTCCATTTTTACAAAAGCTCCCTTATAAAACTTTTGGTAAAATAAACTCACTTTTATGTACCAAAACATTAATAATCCCCCTAGCACCAATTTCCGGTGTTTTCAAGCAAAAAAAAATATATGAAGTTCCATTTTTACCTTTCATGAGGGTAAAAAAATTTACACGGTGTTCGTCATTGGTGAAGCCACGAACGTCCGATTTTGGCAACCATCGACTCGTCTCGATCTCTACTTCACAAAAATTTTGTGAATACATCAATAAATTTTGGGAAAATTTCACTCCGCTGACCTGAGATATAGTAATATTTCAATTAGGTGACCCGACGTTTACATAAGATCTAAGAGGTGACTTCATTTTGAAAACAATATGAAACAGTCTTTACCAGTCATCGCAAATGTTAAAAAATCTGAACACCCCTATGTTATTATATGTATTTGAAGACTAATTCTTACCAAAAAAAAAGGACAATCTTTCAAAAATATAAAAAGAAAAATATTATCTCTCATCAAAATCATATTTAAAGGAGGTCCAAAAAAGGAGGGTAACTAATTTTGTAATTTACCTAATTAAAAATGCTTTTAAATGCTTCTCTAAAAAAAAAGAAGCGTATTTTAGGCATAAAAAATGTATTGGTAATTGAAATATCTGAAAGTAAGTGACACGTCAGCAAACAGTGACCTGAAGTCCCGTCCAAGTCACCTATTTGAAAATAGTTTCAAAAAGAAGTCACCTCTTAGATATTATTAAACGTCGGGTCGCCTAAGTGAAATATAGCTATACCTTAAGTCAACAGAGTAAAATATTCACATAATTTATTTTGCCACATGAGGGAAAAATTGCATTTCACATGTTTGTTGGCCTGAAAATGCCGGGATCGGGCATTAAGGGAGGATCATTAAAGTTTTAGTGCATAAAAGGGGTTTTTAGTTACTTTCCGGCCATTGAGTCCCGTCGGCCATGGTTACACTTGAGTAAATTACAAACATCTTTACAATATATTACGAAAATTTGATGCCAATAATCCAACGTTTGGGCGGTCTAACAAAATTAATCCCACATTCAGAAATTAACAAGAATAATCCCACATTTACCTCCACCCACAATAATAGCCAAGTGACATTTCCGTTAACTCCCAGTTACGGAAATGATGATGCGGCAGGGGTTTGTTACTAATGTTATTGTGAGAGAGTTATGAGGTTTGGTACTAACGTCATCGTTTCGGTAATTAGGCGTTAACAGAGATGTCACTTGCCCCATTATTGTGGGATGAAGGTAAATGTGGGATTATTCTTGACAATTTCTGAATGTGGGATTTTTTTTTTTTTTTTTTGTTGTATCGCCCAAAGGTTGGACTATTGGCATTAAATTTTCCTATATATTAAAAAGGGGTCAAGCAAATCTATAGGATGGCACATCATCACCTCAATAAATGTTAAGTCATTAGAAAGTAAAAAAATAAGAAAAATTAAAAAAAAAATTGTTTACACTTAGAAGATTTAAACCCATGATCTCCAATCAAATATAATGATCCTATGACCAGCTTAGCAATCTTTATTACATGTTGTATTGAGTGAAAGTTTAATTACATATGTTTGAAATTATAATACTCCCTCCGTTCTCAAATGAAAGTGACGCTTGGTGTTCCGCAACTCACATAGATTTTCATTTAAAAACGGAGGTAGTACATGTTAATAAAGGTTTAACATCAAATGAATGGTTGTTTTTCTTTCTTTTCTAAATCAAGATAGTCTCTTGAGAAACTTATTATAAAGTAAGAATCCTTAATCAACAAGTTGATTAGAGTGAACCTGTGCAACGTATAGACTTAAACACTAGGTTAATGTTTTATTAGGGAGTATATACTCCTTTTGTTTCAAATTAGTGTTTACAAACTTTTGCGGTGTTCAAATTAAAATTAAACTTTGACTATATATAATGGATTTTTTGAAAACCCCCTTATAAAGTAAATGTTTTGGGAAAACCCCCTTATAAAAAAGAATGTGTGGAGAACCCTCTTGCAAATATAAATGGCCATAAGTAACATACCTTAAGTCAGTAATTATTCGCCCACTTTAAATAAAATTCTGGCCTAATTGCCCTCATCATTTAAGCATATATTGTATATTATATGCATATATGTCAATATGTGCCTAAAGGCTAAGGGCAACGGTCAGATTCTCATTTTTATGGCTGAAAAATAACTTAAGTTGTGTTCATCATGGCTTTTTGTTTTTACACGGGGGTTCCCCACAAAAAGATATATATAAATAAATAAATAAAAGGATTTTTTTTCCAAAAAGTCCATTTTATAAGGAGGTTTCCCACAAAAAAAAAAAAAATCCATAAATTATTGCACTTATATATATATGAATGTCAAAACTTATAAAAAGATAACTGAAACTACTATTTAAGATGAATGCAAAAATGATTTTATTAGTTTGTATATTATTATACTTTTCCGCAAATTAATGATCAAAGTTTCTAAACTTTTTGACTTGCAAAATCAAAATGTAAACATTATTTTAAAACATATAGAGTATTATTTTTTCTATGTTGGATTCTATGAGTGCGATGAATATGAGTTTCTGTTCAATATTTAGTTCCACTACTACGTAGGTTCTCTTATAATTTGAGGTAAAGGACATCTTCTCGCATTAATTTACTAAAACATAATTAATTCAAGTTAAATTTCAACTGGTGTCCTTGAGTTAATGGCTTTATTAATTAGTGCCTAAAGTTTTTTTTGGAAATTTAAATGGTATCGTTGAACTTGTGCACTATCCAATCCGTGGCAATATTTATGGTTTGCCGTTTAAAAATTTTCCGTTATTTACCCAAGAGGTGTTTGGCCCACTGATAAATAAGTTTTAACTTATACACTAGGTCAGGGGTTTAAGTCTCTTGGGAAGCACATACACGAATTTCTTCGTGGAACATCACACAAAAAAAAAAAAAATAATAAAAAATAAAAGATTCTGTTAGTTGGGTCACGTGAGTGTAATGTGAGCTTGAATTTAATGTTTAAAAAAATTCACCGCTTATATTTTCCTCCAAAAGAAACTTTTAAACTTAATTTAATGACAAATTTTAAAAGTTGCAAAGTCAAAAAGTTGTATTCGAAGGGAAATGTAGGTGCTGAAATTTTTTTTAAAACATTAAATTTAAACTCACATTTTATTGACGTGACCCTACTAATGAATAATTTGGGCAGAAAATCATAAATAATGCCACAGAGTGGACAAGTGCCAAGTTTAAGGGTACCATTTAAATTTAAAAAAACACTTTGGGCACCAATTGGGAAAGCCAATAACATAGTGGCACCAGTTGAAATTCCCCCTTAATTCTATTATGCATATGGATCACAAGTTCACAATCCTAAAGGGTCTAACGTTTGAAGAAATATTGGTTTTAACGTTTAAAAACTAGTGTGATATCCCGATATATTAATTTCGAGTTTTATTATTTTTCTAAATTCAAGGGAATATTCTTAGTTAGTAATTCTGACTAAGATTTTCGTTGGGGGTAATAAGTGAAGGAGATAGTTCGACTCCATGGTGTACCTAAATCGATAGTGTCCGATCGTGATACCCGGTTTCAAGCGCGATTTTGGAAGGAGTTGCAAGAAGCGTTTGGGACAA
>BSSO01006330.1:0-12074 GCA_030267885.1 Mesembryanthemum crystallinum
TCTATTACTTGAATCTCTCACATAAAATTCCCCTTTTATTTTTTATTCCTTCTATTACTACAAGGGTAAATTTGTCTAAAAACACTCACCTAAAATCTTGTTCACTCCTAATTTTTGAAAGCTAATTCTGGGACGGAAGAAGTATTATTTAAGACTACTCCAATGGTTTTTGAATTAATAAAATTTTGCCTAAATTGTGGGGCACTGATTTGTTTTTCAGTGTAGGACCAGACTGGGTCCATGGCTTTGCTGTGTGCGGAGCAAGTGAAGACTTTTGGAAAATTTGATGGGTAGTACTAGTAGTCATTATTACTATTCTAATGGATATCAATTATCAAAACCTGACTTTGGTACGGATGGACAAATATAATTTTTTTAATAGGAGGAACGAAATTTTAATTTAATTTATTGAATGAATATGAATATATACAGTTCAGTGTACCACAAGGTCAGCCTTGCGGAAAATTGTGTTTCACCATCGTGGACCTCGTGTTAAGGGGGAAACATTATTCAAGTTAAAATGTCGCACCTACCAAAACAAAAAAAAAAAAAAAAACAAGTTACCCTATGTTTCATTAAATTAGTTGTCTTTGCGAGATCTAGTTTCACAAAATTAGCTGAAAGTATAAGAAAACAGGTGAAAACTGTTTTGAAATGGTAATGAATTATCTGTAGCTAACGAGTAAAAGCTAAACTGTTTGGTAGGCGAGAGAAAAAAGAATAAGTTTTCCGCTGTAACTAATACTCAAAAGCTAACTGTTGATATCAAACATAAATGTAAACCGTTTGCATTTGGCTTTTTGATAGGGTAAAAAGAAGTGATATTGAAAATCAGACTGGACTAATCGAAAATTTCGCGTTTTAATAATAATTAGGGTGATTATATTATCCAGGTTTCAATCCATGGCCTATTAAAACTTGATCTGCTTTTCTGATCCAGTCTGGAACTACTCCCTAAACACCCCTAATTTTGTAAAAGTCTAAGTGTACAATAAATTTCTTGTTGTCCAACCTAATTCACGACAAGATGTAGTTATGTACTTATGTTGATTGGTTTGGATTGGAAAATAATAATTTACACTTTATAACTAAGTCCCACGTACAGATTATTATCAAATCCAGTAATCTTTTGGTGCAACAAAACCAGTAATCTCTAAAGTTTACACCATAAAGGTAGGCATTAAGTGTTGTATACATGATACTATTGTCAATGTGGGTTTTCCACAATTGTGCATTTAGATTTAAGATTAGAGGGCTAAGGTCTTGTTTGATTGATTATGATACTCCATCTGTCTCCTATTTAGCTTTCAGAACCTGATATGGGGTAAATATTAAGGAGAGGCTTTTTATTCTTTTTTGCCCTTGTAGTAGAATACATGTGCTAAGATTAAAATATTAGAGATAAATATTAGGGCATCCACAGTGGTTAAGACTTTCAAGACTCTTAAGACTCGCCACGTCAACATTTTACTAGTTAAGACCCAACTTAAAATTTAAACCACAATTGTTTAGACTTTTAAGACTTTTAAAACTTTGCCACATCAACAATGCACTCATTTTTTGTTTTATTCAATATTACTTTTTAATTAAATAATCATCTTATAAAAATGAAATTTCAACATTTTTAATTTTTAAATAATTCAATAATTCAAATTTGGCACCATCACTCGTCAGATCCAGTATCAACTCTACATCAGATACTTTGATAGAGCTTCAGCTAATGCTTAGTAGATGTTATTAGTGTTTCTCTTTTTGTTCAGAAACTGAGTTGTAACCCCTCTGTATGTTGTTCTGTGTGTTGTAGGCTTTGCCTTTTTTTTTTAGCTTTGCGAGATGAACACATTGTTCTTCTCAACTCATGTCTGTAACTTTCCTTGTATAGTTTTTTCTCCAAGGATGTCGCATTGACATCCGTTGCAAGATGGAATACAAAGCTAACCATTTTCAAAAAAATAATTCTAATTTGGGGTCCACTTGGTAGTTTTAAGGGGAGTCTTGAAATCTTAAAACTCTATTTCAGATCTTTAAAAAAAAAGCAACCACAATGGTTTAAGACTCTTAAGACTCAAATTTCACAAAATTTAAGATCTTTAAAACTACCATTGTGGATGCCCTTAGTGTGAGAGAATAAATTAATAGTGAGAGATATTGATTGAGAGAGGGTAAAAAATCTTAAAAGTAAAGTGATTGCAGAGAGAAAGTAAGATTTTTTATTGTATTGATGAGTTAGTTGGAGGTATTATAGGAAAGTGTTGGTGATTTTTGAGTTTTAAAAGTTAAATAAGGGATAAAATATTTGAGTTTTATGAAAAGTAAATAGGGGACGGAGGTAATATTATTTTTTCAAGTAAGACTTAAACTATTAGACTTTAATTTGTGCTCTATTTACTTCACTTGTTAAGTTCATTTCAGTCTAATCTTGTTCAATCAATTAGCTCATTTAAGAACTTAACATCTTTATGATTTTTTGTTGCGTTTTTATATATATTTACACGATATATGTATCGTTGAAAAGATTTTTAACACATATTTCAAATGAGTCCAATATCAATAGGGTTTTCATGAGTTATAAATGGCAAACCATCAAAAAAACAAAATCAGTTCAGTTTAGTTTAGTTTAGTAATTTAGTTCAATTTCAAATCAATTTAGATTACATCAGTTCAATTCAACACAGATATATATATCTAAGGGAAAATAACAGACCCTAATTCATATGACATTTATGATGAATATCAAAACCAAACGAATACAAAACTCTAATGAATTTTCTTGATTTTTTATTTTAATTTTTTATTTTTTTGGAAGAAAACTAATATCTTATACCGTTCATTATGCCATTGTCTCATGACGCAACAGACCAAAAAACTAGGGATTTATGAGGGAAGCAGAAAGAAGAGAGAAAAAATAGATTGAGGAGGAGGAGTAATTAATACTCTCTCCGTTCACTAATTAAGGTTAAGCGACACTATTTATTTCACCACTTTGTAGGGAGATAAAGTTACCCAAGTACACTTAAAAAAGATAATTGTGACACTTTATGCATGAAGGGTATGCAAGTGGATATTTTTGTCAAATTTGGGTATTTTATTGTCCAAAAATATGAATTGTAGCCTTGAGTCAAAAACAGCTTAAAAAGTTAAGCGTAACCTTCATTGTGAATGGAAGGAGTAAGAGAGAACAAAGACCTAATCTATATAAGCGAAAAATGTGAATAGTATATATGAGTTTTAGGATCTTGACTTGCGATTGAACATCCTTCTTCGAATCTATTCTTAAGATATGGTGTTACAGTACCCAAGAGGTGTTGACCCACTAGTAAACAAGGTTTGGCTTATACACTAGGTCACGGGTTCAAGCCTACTTGGGAGCATCTACATGAATTTATTCGTCGAATACCCGACGCCGTGCATTAGGAGCTGCCCTTTAGTAATGACCAAGGAAGGAGGAAGTTCCTCCTTAGTATTATGGATTTATGATTGTTGATGTTACGTTAATCAAGTTTTTTTGGGGTATTTTTTCAAACCCTAAATAGTATCGAAAAATAACAGGTATCAAATTTTTGGTTTGATTAGTCAAGTTCGAGGTATCTTTTATAATGTGCCAAGCAAATGGTAAAATCGTGTTCCTTGCCAAAAGTGCTGAAGCAAGATCCAGAAGAGAAAACCCAATCAACATAATATAATATATATTTAAAAGATAGATGGTTTGTTTGTTTGTGTTATTGGATTGAATTTATAGTTTCTTTTTTTGATCTCGAATTTATAGTTTCTTAATTAGCGTTTTAGAGTTTCATGGCGCTTAGTATTATAGCTACTAAAAAGTTGTCAAAAGGGGAAACTTGGAGATCTCATCGCATTTTTGAGCTTGTTTCTGTGCTACATTTGTTCTAACTGCTATCATCATGGCGATTTTCTTAAATTTTAAAAGATTGTAATTGATGCGTGAAAAAAAATTCTTTGTTGATTGTTATTTTACAGAAGACAATCTTCAAAAATATTTTAAGCAGTATAAATGGGAACATTCAAAGTTCGAATGTGGCACTGAAAAAGTTGTAACTTACGAAGAGTGGAAGATTGATGCCTATATACAAGAAGCTTATGAAGAACAAGTAAATACATTGAAAGGCGGTCCTTGAGTCAACAATCAAAGGTTTACAAATTTGCCACCAAGGTCTTTTAAGTCTCTAAACTCTTGACTCGTGAAGATTATCAACAAGTTGAAATCTTTCAAGAAAAGTATGTTGAAATCATTGAATAGTTCGAATTTAGTGCAGATTTTATTAAAGCAATCAATGTTCCTCAATCCAAAGAAGTAAAGGAAGAAATTTGGTTGAAGGAATTGAAGATGTACAAGATGCATGTGCAAGACATTTCAAATTCAAATAGGAACTTGTTTCATGATATTGGCAAGATTTTGATGGAGCTATTTATGGAAAGTTTAGGCACGAAAAAATGTAGCTTGAACAAGATTGTTGCCAAAGTGCGAGAGGAAGAGTGCAAGAAAGAAATTGGATAATGAAGAAAATTTCGAGAGAGTTCATACACTAGTAGTGTGCTCCCAAGCGACTCTTGTTTAATGATGTATGGAGTATTCTAAAATTTTATCTTTTATCCTGACAATCACTTGATTCACTTGGAGGCAAGACCACTAAGATTTGAGGATGGAACTTTTCAAGATGGAGAGCTTGATGTATGAGCATCAACACTGGAAACAACAAGAAGCAAGTGAACACAAAATAAGTTGTTTCCAAACAACAAATATAGCCGTAAAGAATTATATATACTGTTAATTTTTGATGTCATATCTTATAAGATTTTTTTTTTTTTTTTTTTATCTTATAAGAGTTTTGTAGTAGTAATTTTGATTAAGTAATTTCAGTATATGTAAGAAACATATAAAGAATTTGGTTAGAATTAGGGAAGTTGCTTGCACGGGGAACAAGCTCGAATATCTAATTTTTATTTAGATTAGGAAACGTATCTTTAATCGATTTCAAATGCCTATTGAGAAGGTTCTAGGTTTTTCTTTCTTACCTGGTAGGTTTTATTTTCCCAATATAAAGCATTGTGACGATTGTTTATCATTATTATTATTATTTAATTATTTTTGGCCAGAATCAGGTCTATATAAATTTATTCATCCACTCAAGGAAAAAAATCAATATTTTGAGTACAAACATGGGGTATAGGCGTATAGCCCATAGCCCATGTAATGATCAATGTATGACATATAGCTAACGAGGGGGAGAAAGAAAATATATATATATATATATATATAAACCTATATGTGAAGGAACCATCCCAACCAAAAGATTAAACTAGTCATTGTAGGTCAAATCAATGTTATATGCCTATTACGCCTCCTCACACGAATATCCATTGGGGCTTGAAGTATGGATATTGTACAGGTCCACCTTAGCTCGTACTTAGAAGGTTCAATTATAGGAGGATTGAGGATTCCCAGGATTCTAACTCAAAACCTCTTGGCCAGTGATCGAAACTCTGATATCATGTGAATGAACCGATTGAGGGTTCCCAGGATTCGAACTCAAAACCTCTTGGCCACTGAAATTCTGATATCATGTGAATGAACCATCCCCACCAGAAGCTTAAGCTGATGGTTTTAACTTGTAAGCCCAATCAATGTTATATTCCTATTACTATACTTTTGTGTATTTATACAATCTCACATATGTGATGAATTGAATAGTTTGGGTCACCTGATGGGTAGTCGTAGTCTTCTCTTGAAACAGCTACATTTCCTTTCCTTCCATATAGTGTACACAGTAGCAGCTAGAGCAGTTCTTCTAATGCATTGGGTCTGATTATTCCTCTTAACATTCTTTTGGAACCAGCTCAGTTCATTTCTTAATGTGCTGGGTTTCCTGCATGCAGCAGCCTAGCCATTTGAGTATATCACCCCAAACCCGAGAAGAGAACCGGCATTTGAAAAAGAGATTATGCATAGACTCCTCGTTGTTACAGTAGAGTATGCATCTGTTTGGGACTTCCTAGCCCATTTTCTTCATGTTGTCTATGGTTGCAAGCTTGTTTTGAGCAGCGAAAAGGGAGATACATACGTGTATGTCTAGGCATGGACATATGGTTCGAAACTATCTTGTGGTCCTTGTAAACCTAGCTTGAAGATCTGTAGAGGTCGTAGAATTTCTTTGCTGAATAACGACGCTGGGTCATGAGAGTTTGAGCTGCCTTCACCCCACCACATAGCAGTATGATGTTATCTATCAGTTCAATAACCTTTCTCCAAACCCATGAATCTTGAGTCTTGCTTTGCTTTTATAGTATTGCCTTTTTTTTTTTTACTAAAAGGTACGTAGTATAACTTTCCGTATAGTAAGTATTATTTTTGAATATGAATAATTGAATACTAATCTCGGCCTAAACCCAACATAATCAATATAGAATCAATTTGGCCAAATTTCTACCAATTTGTAATTTTCTGTGCCGCGTTCCTTTGCCCAGGCCTATCCCTCTTTTCAGCTCTTTAGAAGTTGACTAACATCTAAAAGTTAGAGTTTATAACTACCAATTCGACATGTAATCTCATTTCAACTCCTAACAAGTTGTAAGTTAAGACGAGTGGAACAAAGAGATTAGGGTGATCATAGATAAGAAATGTGAAAAGACAAATTGAAATTCTTAAAATATAAGGTTAAATGGGCCCATATTGCAATTAGGACCTTGTCTCAGTTTGGTCAATTACTCCCTTCGTTTCATAATAACTGTCGCTTTAACTAATTTTTTTGTCTCAAAATATTTGTCGCTTTATAATTCCAATACAACATTTTTTTGGTTATTTTCCTAATGTGCCCTTATAGTTTATTACTACTAATTTCACTTTCCAATGCATGTCCTTCTAATTAATGCAAGGGTATGGGAGTCGAATAGTTATAACTACCTCTAAAATTAACTATCTTTTTAATATGTGTGCATTAACTTTAAACGACAGTTATTTTGGAAGGGGATATTATTTTTTAGCATAAACAAGGTTTGGGACGGGCTATATCTGTTGGCCTCTTTTATTTCCGTGTCGCCACTGGTTTGAATAAACGACATGTTCCACTTTAATGTGATTGTGATCATCATACATCGATGTCCTTGGTGTCAACAACAGGATTGTGTAGTACAAGTGAGATTATTATGCTATCCTTCTACGATTTTCCAACCAAAAATCACACTTCACGTGTTGTGGGCCATAAATTAAGCATAACGTTTTATAACTCAAATTATGATTAAAACGTTTAAAGCTGCCATTGCCACTGGTGATCATGAATGATGAATGATGAATAGCCTTGCTTCGATGCTCCTAGGGATGGCAATGGTAATCCGACTCGATGAATATCCACCCGACTCGATTCATTATAAGTGGATATGGATGAACTTAAATGAACGAAAAAAGGATATCGATTATGGGTTGGTCATGCTCCCCTTGTAAAAAAATTATATGACCAAATTCATCAATGTTTGTTTGAGAATTTGAATTTGCAAAGATTTATATTTGTATGATTAATTTTAAAATTGTATAAAAGAAACTCGAAATAAAAGGATTCATATGACACTTCACTCCTACATATCTTAAAATCAATAATTCTATAGGTCAACTGTGAAGATAATAAAATATGTCTCCAATTTCCATTTTTTCACATCTACCTTGATTTTGTTTCCTATTTTTGATATCTCATATTTTATTCTATATTTCTAATTTTTTTTTTTTATTAGTGGTGACAGAAAGCCTTGTCACTATTGGTGACCTATAGCATTGCTCTCTTAAAATTCATCTCTCTTTCCTTTCCTCCCGTGGCTTGTAATATTTAATGTTTTATAGGAAAAAAATAACTAAACTTAATTAATCAAATTTGTTCTTTTAAATCCAATTCACTAAGCATATGTAAAACCGACTGTAACACAAACCAAATGATCAATAAATTATTTGTTTAGGACATTCTGGCTGATGAAGTATTGATACTTCTAATTCTAACGACTTTATTTGGGATTTTTTATATAATTACCTCGTATTAAATGATGATTATGGAAATATTAGAGTTAAGTACAATGCAAGAACCTTACCTTTTACTTTTGTTCAATTAAAATTTTTCGTTCAATTGGATGACCTCTTTTTTCATTTGTTCAATTGGAGGATCCCGGAAAATGAATTTAAAATCATAAAAATGAATTAAAAATGCACAAAATTAGAAAGAATTAAGTACAATGCAAGGACCTCACCTTTCACTTTTGTTCAATTGAAGGACCTCATCTTTTTTTCGTTCAATCGAAGGACCTCTTCTTTCATGTGTTCAATTGGAGGACTCTGAAAAATGAATTTAAAATCACAAAAATGAATTAAAAATACACAAAATCAAAAAATAGGTTAAAAGGCTGTGAATTTACTAAAGTACCCCTATTACCCCACGCGATAAGACCAATCTACCCTTACACTAAGTTAGACTCCCTAAACAACCTATTGACCAGTGAACTCCTCCCTCCCTTTGTCAAAATAATGCTAACCCTCACAAAAATTCTCAAGCCCCCATTCTCCCCAAAACCTTGGCACCATTATAAGAACCTTCAATCGGTCCTTAAAGCTGCTACAAGTTCGAGATTTTGGAGCAGTTTATGGTAAGTTTTTTAATTTTTTTTTTGTGTGTGTTTTTTCTTTTCTTTTTTTTTTTTGAGTTATTTCGTTGATATCTAGTGTTATAGTTAATGGGTATGCTTTGTGAGTTTGTTGTTGACGGTTTTAGTTAGAAAAATTTAATCTTTAGACGATTTTAGTTGTTGTTATTGTTAATTTGTTGCTTGAAGGTTTTTAATTTATTTGTGTTGGGATCGTTTAACTTAATAAAAAAAATAGATTTCTGTGGGCTGAACATTGTACCAAATGTGGGTAGACTGGTCTTATCGCGTGGGGTAATGAGGGTAATTTAGTAAATTCGCGGCCTTTTTAACACATTTTCTGATTTTATACATTTTTAATTCATTATTGTGATTTTAAATTCATTTTTTGGGGTCCTGCAATTGAACAAATGAAAGAAGAGATCCTTCAATTGAACGAAAAAAAGATGAGATCCTTACATTATACTTAACTCAAATTAGAAAATGGGTTAAAAGGCCGCAAATTTACTAAATTACCACCATTACCCCATGCGATAAGACCAATCTACCACCATTCTGTACACTGTTCAACCCACACAAACGCCATTTTATATTAAGTTAACCGATCCCAATACAAAGTAATTAAAAACCTTCACGAAACAAATTAATAAAAACAACTAAAATTGTCTAAAGATTAAAATTTTCTAACTAAAACCGTCAACAACAACAACTAACAAAGCATACTCGTTAACTATAACACTAGATATCAACGAAATAACTCAATAATAATAATAATAATAATAATAATAATAATAATAATAATAATAATAATAATAATAATAATAATAATAATATGATGATGACGACGACGACGACGACGACGAATACAGTAGTTAAGTTTAGTTAAGCTAATTTAAGTTAAATTTCATTTCAATTCAGTTCAATTAAGTCAATTTCAGTCGAAAAGAACATGCCCTTAGTCATCATCAACATTTGTCTTTGTGTGCACCTATTATAGATAATGCGTTGTATTTGGAGTTTTGTACCATTTGTGATGATAAAGCTCGTGGATGGCTTAAATGTTACTCCCTCCATCCAGTCTAAATGCTGTTAAACTATTTTTGCACAGATTTTAAAAAGTAAAAAGAATGGCTTATTTTTCAGTTATGCCCTTTCAGAGAAAGGGTGGGTAGAGAGAGAGATGGAGAGAGAGAGAGAGAATTAAAAATTGAAGAGAGAGGTAGATAGTGGATAGAGAGAGAGAAAAGAAAAGGAGATAAAAAAGACTGTTTTCTTTTTAGATTTGGTTGATTAATGAATCTTTTATTGTTTAAATTGGATAGTGGAGGGATATTATAGAAAAGATTGTGGATAAAATTTGATTTATAAATATTTGAAATGGACTTAATTTTTAATGGTTTGATAACATTTAGAGTGAACGAATGGAGTATTTTTATCAAATGTACTTGGGCTATGTGAACTTGAGTTATGCTTTGCAATGATTGATTTCTTTAATCAAATGTTGAAAGCAATTAACTATACGAGCATCACTTTCATTCTTTAAGGTTTGTAATCCTTCCTCTGTTAAAAGGACTTTAATCCTGTACTATGCTGTACGTTGATGTTTGGCTTATGATAGTGCTGATACAACTTAACAACTAACATTGGCAATTTCGCATACGGCAAGTTCAATGGCCCATATGGCGCAGGATGCTACCACCCATGTCAAGGGAGAAATCTATATAATTAGTTTAAAACACAACGATTCAACTAGAGCTCAACACGTCAGCATGCCATGTCAGCGCTTAGTTTGCCACATATACGTTAACGTGTCACATGCATTGACATGTAAGCACCACATTCATCTTCTCAATTTAAAAAAAAAAAAAAAATCATAGCTAAGAAGATTCGAACTCCAAACCTTTAGGTTTTAATACTAGCTCTTTACCAACTACATACACCAACCTTTATATGTACTATTTTTATCTAAATTATTTATGATATGATATTAAATATCTTAATTTAACTCATTTTCATTCAATTTTTAATAATGTTATATCAAAAAACGTTCAAAGTAAAATAAACGAAGATATATCAAATTCACTTGGTAAGCAATTGTAGTTCTAATAGAAAGATAGCTCATCCAGTTTTGTTTTTTTTTTTTCCTAAAAGGATGTCTAAGCTTTTAAGTTAACTAAACACTAAAGTAGATTACCAATTCAAATACAAAATTAACCAATTCTAATAGCCAAAAAATCCACTTCTAATAGGCATGCTTTTTGGTTTTACTCACGCCTGATTAGATAAGATTATAAACGTGAGTAAATTTTCATTTTTTAAAGCATATATTATGTGATGCAAAATTTCACATTATAGCGAACAAACGCATAAAATTTCAAGGAAAAAAAATGTTATACAAATGAACTCATAAAAAAAGAAAGAAAAAGAAAAATGTGATAATGATATTACAACAATCAACTTATCACAATTCTAATCCGTGCATCGCACGGGGTACAAACTAGTTACAATTATTATGGCTTTATTCGATTGTTAGTTTTTTGGCCAGTTTATTTGATCATCTAGAATATTTGACCATTTTACAATTTAGTATTTGGTGGTTGGTTTGTAAGTTAGCATTTTGAAATCAACAATCCAATCTTGAATAAAGTATTACCCTTTTCTGTTATCACTCAGTTTAGTCCGAAAATTAGTGTATAACGACAAATTTGGAGATTAATTGGACTTTATTACCTTGAATGTATTTACAAATTAAATTAACCTTATGTCCTTTTTGGTCATTTCATACTTTACCTGCTACTGATAACCAACTAACTTTATTAAACAAATTTTACAACCAAAGTTAATAACTAGTCAAATCAGCTAATATAACTAACTAATTAGCTGCAAAGCTATTGCCAAAAAACAAGGCCTATTATCCTTGAGCAAAAACAAGGCCTATTATCCTTGAGCATCCTTCAATACATAGTTTTCGTTGTTTACCAATTATTTTTGTTACTTTTCAATGTTATTATCAATTTTGTTAAACATTGTTATTTTTTTAAGGATTTTTTGTCGTAAACTACCTTAAATTTGTCGATTTCTGCGGGAAATTACCTTTTTTTTTTTGGCAAAAAACTACCACTTGATATATTTTGGGATCATGGTGTTAATTTTGGCTGCAAAATGTCTATTTTCCCCCCACTTATTAGCTGAGTGAATAATCTCCCTCTCTCTCTTCCAATAAGCCCTCTCTATTCTTTAATTTTCCCTAACTTCCATCTCTAGTTCTTCTTCTCCAATTTTGTTCCCCCCTCTCTCCATGTTTTTCCTTTCCTTCTCCAAAGTTCCGCATCTCAAAATAACCCCATTGAAATAGTATGTTCCAATTTCAGTTGAGAGGCAAGGCTTATCTCTCCCTTTTCTTTTTCTCTTGAATTTAGGGGTTTTCATGAAATTAAATT
>BSSO01006331.1:0-12072 GCA_030267885.1 Mesembryanthemum crystallinum
TTGGAGGGAGATAAAGTTACCCAAATACCCTTAAAAAAGATAATTGTGACACTTTATACATGAAGGGTATGCAAGTGGATAATTTTGTCAAATTTGGAGATTTTATTGTCCAAAAATATGAAGTGTAGCCTTGAGTCAAAAATGGCTCAAAAAGTCAAGTGTCACCTTGTTTCTAGAACGGAGGGAGTACAATGCTAAGAAATAAAAATAAACAAAACAATTAGGAAAACTTGATTTACGAGCTTCAAGTTATGGTGTGATAATTTCTGGGTAGCATTTTACATGTAGGTACCACCAACTTTCGAAAACATTTTCAGCTAAGGTGCACTACCTTATGCAGTTAATTTTATTTTATTTTATTTTTGTTTAAAAGGTATGCTGTTAACATTTGTGTTACTTAAAAAGCCCACAACGATGGTTTTGAATGTCAGAAGAATTTATCTTCTATTTTATATGTATACATAAGTGAATCCTAAACTTTGTGAGCTTGACACGTAGGCATTCACATGACCCAACATTTATTGCCAAGTCAACATGTTATGCCATGTCATCATGTCAAATTAATGCTACAATTCAATTAACTTGAGGCAAATTCTTGTTTGAGACGTGTCTCATCGAAATATTAGATGAGACGCATGAATAATAAGGGTTTGTGGGTTGGGCCTAGATCCAATTATTGAAGTTGGGCTAAGTGATGGCCTCATTGAGACTAGTCTCATTAGAGACAAGCTCTTAACTTGATAGGTTAATGCATGTAACTAAATAAGAGTTAATAAAGTTAATAACTAACTAATTTCCTAACACCTAATTGGGTATATTCAAAAAACATACCACCCAAAAAATAGTATGCCAAACCTTGAAGCACCCAAATAGAATCTTTTCCAAACAAAAGGAGAAAGAAAGTGGTTACAAACACACATCTTCAAGGAATTTTAAGATATAAGATTTCTTACATCCTGCTAGAACTCGTGGATCACCGCCTAAAGGATAGAAGTCCACACCAGCTGATTTGACAAAGTCACGAAAGTTAATATGAGTCGCCAACCGAACACGATGACCAAATTCCTGAAGGAACAATATAAGAATTTAGGGAATATATTCATTCTGCAAATTATGTCGAAGAGAGAATGACCTCCTCAGTGTTTTTTTTGCTGAAGAAGTCAAGATTTTTAACTAAAGCTAAACAAACTAGATAAACCAATCTCATGCAGCAGTTGTGGAAAATAACAAAGAGAATAGGTGATATTACAAAATCATGGTAAGGGCTTAATTTGAGTCAATTCTCTCGAGGATAATACAGCAATAATGTCACAAATTTGCTAATGAAGCAAAAGCGGGACCATCTTCTGCAGAAAACATAATTCTACAGGCATGTGAGACGCACAGACAAGTAGACATGCCAAGAATGCAAAAGACGTCAGGTGCCATATTATGTTGAAAAGCTTCTCATGACCTGTGTAACTGAATCAGAGCCTTGCAAACCTACCCCAGGAATGCTAAAGTCCAATCACTAAGGAATAACTAGTACCCTGTAAGGGCATTGATTTGATGTACTGATAGAACTTCAGCAATAAGACATTCCAACCATTTAGTTTTACGTCAGTGTCATGTCACAACCAGCTGATGTAAGAATCTAGTGGAACTTCATAAAATGTCTCACAGGTTGCTCTTTAACAGTTTATTGATACAGGGAAGGGACGCACTTGATCCGGTATGGCACTAAACTTAATTCTCTTGACAGTTCACCACATTACTTATATTTCTCTCAGTGCCAACTGGTATAACCTTTAGAGTTATGGAACTTCTTTTAGACTGAAAAATGGAAAGAGAGAGAGAGTATTAGGGGTAAGGAGAGAGATTTTTAAAAGAAGTATACAAATTTGAGGACAAGGAGTCCTCAATGGAATAAAGCAAATACATAGTGCTCTCTAGTCAGGCTGAGTGGCACTACTATGGTGCATTTTGCTCAAGCAGAATGCCCAGGTCTTTACTGGAATATCTGTATCTCTTCAGATGCTTTGGGATAGCTTACTTACCTGGCTTCTATTTGGGCTAGGGCGGCAGGGGCATTTAAGCGTTATTCTTTTAATGAGGTCCAACAAAACTGGACTGACCTATACTCATTTACTTGTATAGAACATCTAGTCCTCCCTTGTTGTACATTTGATTCTTATCAATATTGTCTATTTATCCAAAAACAGTCTTAAACGCGGATACTAACAATGAAGGTGAGAGAAAACAACTTAACTTTAATTGAATTTCTCTGATGGCATCTTTATAATCAGCACACTACAGTAAGCCAACACAGCAAACCTCCATAAGATCTTCCCTTCTAGAGTGCCCTCTCCCCACAAAATTGGTGAAAGGAATATAATCAAAATATTACCCTTTAGGGGCACTTCTAGTATTCCCCAAAAATGCTGAATACATTGGACACTTGGCCCAAACATGCAAAGCAAAAGACAAATGTAGGACCAGATGCTCATCACTCTAGCACAGAACACACACACCAATAATGCCCAAAAGACCTCCACTTAAGCACCAAAAAAATAGCTTCATTTCCTTAAGTACGGCACTCCTAGCAAAAGCATTTACTTTGCAAGGCATTTTGCTTTCCAAATGAATTTGCCAATTGCAGACACTTTAGGGTGGAGTGACAATAATGAGAGTTACATTTTTCAGAAGTAAAGACCTTGTGCCTATATACCCTTGAAAGTGGAACACGTGAAATACTAAATTATTGAGAGCAAAAAGAAACAAGTAAAGCTCATTCAACTACATCCTTAACTTCTGTGCGGAAAAGGAAATTCCAAGAGACGGAATTTCCATCAGAAAAAGTATTAGAATTAGGAAGATGAAGGGTAGCAGACGAGCGATAGGGCTTAGGACATGCCTCACCAAATGGGTTGTCTCCCATATAAGTAGCCTCCCAGAACTGAACTAACTTGACTCGCAATATTACTAGAGGGAATAAATGACAAGAAACCAGAGAAATGAACTAAACAGCCTCCATACATGACACTAATGACAACCTTGACATCCCACCCATTCCACTGGAGACTGTATCTACTCTAAATCACCTTATGCCGTAGGCGTAGAGTGTCGTAGTATAGGGGAAAGCACAATGTTTTCAGAAATCAAATTTCCAAGATCAAACAGTCCTTTACTTTACGTTGTATTTGGTTGGAGAGGAAAGCATGGGCGTTTTCTCGGCCGAATATATCACCAGAGTTTCTATGGAGTCGCATTACTTTTCTAGATCTTCTATTGACTAAGGCTATAGCTCCTAGAGGCAACTCGTCCTCTTGAGTGGTTTTCTTGATTGCTATTATAGATGCTTTTTTTTTGAAAGGAAAAAAGAAAAAGATCAAACAGCACTTTATAGACCTACAAACCTCATCAAGGTCATAGGCCAATTGATCTGTACACCTGTACTCACCCCTGGACCAAACACAATCCCTCATTACCATTTCAATCCTCGTTGTGATTCCAGCAGCCATTTTAAATAAGAAAAGAAAATGTAGAAGGATGGAAGCCAAGCAAAAGCAAATAAAGAAAGAAGAAGCAATTTTCACCCACCTAACCTTTTAGAAATCTAGCCTTGTTTTGCCATTTAATTTACCATTCTAAGCATGAACAAACAAATAATAAAATAAAACCACTGAGAAATCTTCTCAACCAAAGGATCCCAAAAAGAGAGTGAGCTAAAATATCCTCCAAAACGGGATTTAAACAAGTTAGAAGTATGTAGAATAGAATAAGGAAGCAAGCTCACTAATCACACTAGACTCGCTAACCTAGCTAATGCACTCTTCAACATGCTAGCTAATGACCAGATACTTCCCAAAAGGCATCATCTCACATGCATGAATAATGGTACTCCCTCCATCCCAAAAGCTTTGTCAAACTTTCCTTACCTAAATGTCACAAAAATACTTGTCAACTTTCTATAAAGGGCAAGTAATCTCAATGGTGATTGGCATAGGGTAAAAATAAAATGAAATTGTGGGAGATAACAAAATAATTGATCTTCACTTAGTTTTCTACTTCCCCTTAAACCTGACAATTTTTTCTGACAAAAGGAGTAGAAAATTGATGAAAGAGTACGGCCTATCGCCCACCAAGAAGAAAATAATGTGATCCGCAAATTGGAAAACATTACTGACACCCACCTGAAAACCATTGATTAGAAGCCTCTTAACTCCTCTCAAGACCATCCTACACCATGATAAGCACCAAAGCATAGCTCATTCGCCAGAAGTTAGGCAATTGTTACTAAAAAGACGTTTTATTCAACTGAAAGTTAGTTATGATACCTCTACACTAAATGCACAATAGTTATGACACCTCTACACTAATTGCACAAATTCAGCACAGCTAGAAAAGAGTAAAAAGAACACCTTTACACTAATTACACTTGAGGTACTTCAACATAATGCAATGCAAAAGAGTAAAAATGTTTAAAAAAAAAAAAAAGAAAGAAAGAAAGAAAGAAAAAAAGAAGAAGAAGAAGAAGAGGAAGAAGGAAGAAGAAAGAAAGAAAGAAAGAAAGAAAACAATTAGATGGTGTTATGCATCAAATTGCATCCACTAGTAATCAGGATAGCCTCAGAAAGAATAGCTTCAGAGAATGTCTAAAATACTGAATCTTTAAGAAATTTTGACAACATAAACGAAGTTAACTGACATGCCTGAAGTCTCTTGGCCATAGCTAGAAAAGGCTGAACATCTCCTCTTGTTCCAACAACAAGCATGACAATCTTCAGCTTAGGAACATATCTGTTGAGATCAGGAGCAACGCCATCATCATGAAAAGGAGCACTTTCAGCAGCATGAAACTCTAATAACTCTGAAGCTACAGGTGCACCTTTAGCTAAATCCACCTCCACCGTTCCATCCTTTTGGATCTTGACCAGGTTTGCAATAAGATTTTTCTGAGATTCACAGAAACAACAAACTATCAGCAGCATGATAATGCCACAAAGAATGTACCTATGTAAATATTCTAACAGAGGGAAAGTAACAGCAAGCAAACATCACCGAGAGAACAATGTAAATAGGACATTTCCAANAAAAAAAAAAAACACAGCTAACAGCTTAGCATTCATTTGTAAATGTCTTAAGTTCATAGTGAGGGCAGCTTACACAATAAAATATATAGCTCCAAAGATGCAAAGTGCCTGATCCGTGAAACATCCTCCTCAGACCAAGGAATACAGTGTTCTAATTCTTTCATGAATAACCAAGATCCTGCTTTCATATAATTATAAGACCTTGAACCAAGATAAAACTATTACTCCCTCCGGTTTTATGTAAATTTCATTCTAGCGAAATTTTCTTGGTTTTAAATCAGTGTCATTCTAGCATTTCAATGCAAAACTTTGACTTCCTATTTTATCCTCACATTAAATGCACTTGCGCAACTATCTTATCTTTTTTTAATATAACAAGGGTAATCTACTTATCTGACTTCTTTTCTTAATTAGTGTGCACAAACCTAAAACAAATTTATTTAAAGCCAGAGGGAGTTAAGTTGCGTTTGATGTAAGGTTTCTTCTTAGGCAAGTCATCAAAAAAGGAGACAAGAACAATGTAACATCAGGCATGGATCAATATGAACAATAAGAAATTAGTTGTATACATTTTTCTCTATGCTGCGTAACCATTCCAAACTCGGCCTTGATTTAGGGGTGGAGCCAGGGTGAACAAGGGAAGCAAAGGCCTAAACACCCCAACCACAAAATACTCCTTAAACCACAAGGTCAGACATGGGAATTGAATCCTAATTCCCAAGGTTGCAGTTTGGAAGCTCTACTTGATTCCCCAATTCATGAGTAAAGAACAAATGCAAAAATGAATACCACTTCCAGATAACTGGCAATTGTATGCTTGTATTCTGGTTTTGCAAGTGTAACAAATTGTCCCATCATATCAGAGTATTATGACAGAGAACCCTCGAACAGAAGAAAACCCTGATGCTAGAAAACATGCTTAAAAATACCTAGAAAGTAGAAGGAAAAAGATCAGAGATACAATTCCTAAGACTAGTACTAAATTAGTCCCGCTAATCTTAAACTTCCATCACTATCCTTCTTAACATTCCCATAACTCTACTTTGATATTAACTTTTCTTTTCTTTTACTTTTTTCTTTTTTACTGCTGCTCTAGAATCAAAGGAATTAGTCCATCTTTTTACCTCCAGCTAAATCAAATAACTTTTGGCATCACTTAGAGGTAGCATGACACCAGAGAGGTCCTTTAGTTTGGTCAAAAATGACCTGGTGTATGTGAGCTCATAACAGCAAGAATCTCAGAAATACATAGTTTGATTAGTAGTACAATATTGACTTGTTTGCCAAATTTAATTGTAGAGTACATTCTGGCAAAATTACCAAAAACTTCCTTTGATTTGGCACCAGCTGAAAAGAGAGAATACGATCTTCGATGGGAGAAAAGGGCACAAGAAACATATGTAACCTTGTCAAAACAAAAAAAACCTGGAAAAGCATGACACAGAAATTTACACTCAAATGAATAGAATTCATATTACCTTTTCAAGCTCTGAGAGCCTATCAAATTTCAGATCATGTCTTCGACTCTCCTTCTGGGTCTTAGACCTTGACAAAGTTATCTCATGACTATCAATCAATAGATTGTTTTGGGTTCCAATAGTGCCAGGTGCCGTAATACAGTGATCCAACCCTTTCAAGAAAAAAGTTTCGACATTTAAATAGGAATGTCAGTACAGAAAGAGAGCAATTTTTCACGAAAGCTAGCTCGGATATAATATGAGAAACTACAGTTGAAAAGAAAGAATTACATAGGTAGAAACATAGAGGCCTTTTTCCTTGCAATTGATTTCTCTCCTTCCCCCTTTTTTTTCCCTATTTCAAGTACATGTACAAGGAAGATTCCTTGGACATTTTAGTTTAATTTAAAAGAGGATAAATATAGTGATAAGGGAAGATCTCTATGACATTAGAAGTCAAACCTATCAGCACAAAACAATCAAAAGGGATAGACATGAAACAAAATAAAGAGTCAAAACTCATCTAGATATATTAAAAAGACCCAAGTTATGGGACACTAGATATGAAGATTGTTTGGGATATGGTTTATAGATGACAATTATGCTGAAATTATTACAAATCAAACATGATCCTTTTGTTTTCTTTTTCTTTTTTAGTTGGGGGGAGGAGTTGAGAAGTGCATTATCATCCACGAAAATCTTGAAAGTTTGATGAAAGCATCAACGAAAATATATAATCCAGAGGAGTCATGACAAACCTTCCAGAAAAAAACTGTGGACTGTAGTTGCATGAAATACAGTTCGGTTTGGGTCATGGAACGGGAACGGGAACGGGAACGAAATTCGCAACTTTTATGAATAGGGAACGCCCGGGGTAGGATTAGGTGGAAAGAGAGGGAATGTGATACGCTAAAGTTCTTTACATTAAAGGTTATTGATGGGAAAATTTTCACTTGAATGTTAACTAATTTTGTGTCAATCATGGGTAGAACATGATAATTCTCCAATTCAAATTAATATGTAATGAAGATATATGTATTTGGGGATGTATCCTCTCTCTCTCTTATAGTCCACAAGTGGGAACGCCAACACCAGTGAATCGGGTCGAGTTCCCGAGTGATCCAGTTCGCTCATGATACACGTTCCGGGACGGTTGACTCCGGAATGCGGAACTGTATATAGTCCCACGTTCCCTACAATAAGTGCTGTTAACAGTGGAAAATAATGGCTAATTGGCTATTGGGATGCAACTTCTGAATACTACTCAACACATATAAACAGTTTGACAAGCTAAATAGTGAGTTGTGAGTTGCCAGTTTTCAGTTTTTTTGGAAACTCAAAACCAGTTTTTGGAAACCATTTTTTTTGGTTTTTGTCAGTTTTGAAAATGAAGCAGGGAACTGTTAGCACAAAAAAATTCAGTTTTAAATTAAATTTCTACAAAGAGTTGAAAATTTTTCAAAACCAAAAACTGGCAACTGGCAACCACCCCGAACAGGGCCGAACCCGAACGCTGCAAATATTGAAATCAAGTACTTTGCTGCTAGAAAGAAGATGCTCCAACTTCTACTTTGAGCAGAAGAGGGAGTTTGGCATTGTGGGAAAACAAAGACACGCCAGAAGCACAGCATAACGCCCACAACAAGGACTCAATCTTCTTCTAATAGGTCTGGACCAACTGTGAAGAGAAATAATGATAGCACTTTCTCTTTGGTAGAAACTAAAGCTGTGTCTAACTTGCTAGTTTTGCAGGTACGGGCAAAATCAAGATGATATCCATAGTAGTAATGACATGTCTTTTGATAGTAAGGCCTTTTATTCACAAGATGGGAGTCTGCTCCTGGGTGATTTAGGCAGTGAAGAGCAGAAGCAGGACTCCTAGATTTTAAAGATCCATACAGCTGATCTCTAAGAACATACTAAGAAGATTAACTAAGAATCTCTGCAAAAAAGACGAGGGATTCCAGATCAATCTATCTACATGTTTGGTAGTTATCTTTAGGTGGAAAAGAGGAAGATACTTGCAATCAAGTTCTATTAAACAATTTGGCTCAAAGTAGAAAATCCTACAGGGAAGATCTTAACCTAGTCTTGTAATGTATTCTAAAAGGATTCAGAACCAACTAAAATGGTCTGCAATTATATTTATAGTGATATAGTCGACAAGCTTCGAGAAGGGTTTTCAATAGGCAGATATTTCCTGTTTCTGTTTTAAGCTTGTACATCACTATCTTTTTGCTACTAGGAATTCTTTTTTCTTATCTTAAGAAAGGGCTTCCTCACTGTAGCAAATTACTCTTAGCAGTAGCTAAAATCCTGAACACAAAAATGATTTTGAATAGGGCTTGGGTAATCAAATGACAAAAAAAGCAGATCAAAATTATAGGGAAGCACACATATCAAAAAAGTTATATGGTCACCAACTTGGTCAGCGCACAGGAACCTTTAATAAACTATTAGACAAAAATAAATTCAGACGCACTAGAAGAAGAATTACTAATCCACAGGAAACAGTTAAAGAACTTTTTGGGGTTCATATGTGTAGAGAGTGAAAACATTTTGGAAGATCATACATTCATGCTACCATTCTCAATTGTTTGATTAAGCTATAATTGAGAGGAATACTACTCTATGGTTTCTTAATTGTGTATTTACTTGACAGTACTTTTCTGAATTATAATAATTCCTTCTAGGTTTCTAATTCTTTTCTTCCTTCATTGTTTGATGAAAAATCAACACCATGTTCTACTCTTATGACCATATAAGACCTCTGCTTCACGAGTAACTTCAAATGACCCAATTGTCCCTGATGATATCTTCTGCTAGAGAAGCTAACATAAAAAGAGTACCTTATCTCAGCCAGTGTCACTATAAATAGCAGAAGTTTTACAATTGAAACCTATGTCATACCAACCTAAACCTGTTAGGATAAAAAGGAAAGAGAGGATAAGGTAAGGCCTATGTTGGCAAGTCAGCAAAGAGGATAATTCATCTTGAAACAAAGTTGAGACGTAGCATTGCACATATGGTAGCTGGCAATTGCAAAATTGGATTAGACAGCTCAACAGAAGTTTAATGAACATCATGGAATTGGTTTTGACGTTGGCAGTAACAAGGTAATTTGGCTGCTCGAGATTAATCAAAGAATAATCTGGAACATTGTCAGAGAATAAGCACAAAGCATGCAGTCTAAGGAAGAACTTCAACTTTAGACCAGAAAAATATCAAATATGAGGTTTCAATAGATGTACAGCCTAAGAAATGATGGATTACAAAAATCAGATAGGCTCACATAGAACTCATATAAAACATAAACTGATTTCATGCAGACTTTAGAAGAAACAGAATAAGGCAATGAAGGGAATGACTGAAGAATCCTCTGGCAAGTTAAGCAACAGTTGAGGACATAGGAGATAGGCATTATTAAGGTGTAGAGAGACCATCTCAGTCACACATTATAATTGGACTTCAGAACTTCACTATACACTTGCTTAGCATAAATAACCAACCAGTTTTAAAAGGATGATTGGAACAATCATGACATATGTGAAATTGGTCTCTCTTAATACTGAGTGTTCGTAAATTATCATACAAGTCATAACCAAAATGTAAACAACTTTATGGCATTGCATAATTAGATGATTAATAAACATCCTATGAAGTTCCTTGTTAGCTGCATACTGAAGCTTGGTTGATAAATTCTTTCAACAGTAAAAATAATCAAGAATGGGGTACCAAAAGTAACAACAGTACAGACCTCTGCCAGGATTGGAATGAATGTCCGGAAGGGAAGACTGCCTTGCAGAATGCATACGATCCCTTTCTCTATCAAGAGAACCATCACCCTTTGTCTTCTCAACATTTTTGCCTTCATTAGATTTTTCATCTGAACATGAACTTCTTATATCACGATGTTCATCTGTAACTCTGGTCTCATGCTCCTCCACCACACGGATTTCTGCATTCGACGATTTATCTCCAAGCTTATCTCTCATATCATATCCTCCTCCTTCCAAGACCGCGGCTTCCATTGCAGCAGCTCCATCACCATTATTAAACACTTGAAGAGGACCACCTTGTTCTTCTAAATTATCATTCAGCAAAGCATCATTTCCCTTAGTGTCCATTTCAACTTCTTAGCATCACACACAGCTGATACCCACTAAAAGTCTGACACTAAGGAGCACAAATTTCCGCAAAAATAATGACGACCCACCAAACTATATGACCCAGATAATGACAATTTCAACCTGTAATCATAAATATCATTGAAACCCAATTCGACTAACAATTGAAAGATTAAAACCCAAAAGCAAAAACTCCTGAAACACCCAGAAAAAAAAAATCCAACCAGTAAGTCAATGATAAACGAGCAAAAACTGTTAGGTTCAGCTACTTTTCTGGGGTTTTTCTCAGAAATGATTAATTGCCACCCTCAAGTTTCACGTTTTTGCAATTCAACACAACGACCAATAGAAACCCCCTCCCCCAAAAAAAAAAAAAAAAAAAAAAAATCCAAAACCCCCGCTCAAAAACTCAACTTTAAGAATAACCCAGAAAGGAGGAAATCATATAAATTGTGAACAAAAAAATGGTTTTTTTTTTTTTTTGAATTGGCATTTAAAAACCCTTGAAAACAGAGGATTGCTAGTTGCCAGCAAAACTCGAGCAATTATTTATATATCCCCATTTATATAAACAAAGAAAAGAACTTGACTTGCCCAAAATCGAAAAGAATCATTCGCTTAGAACAGCTGTGGTGTTCTAAATTGACAGGTTACATATGCAAAGTAGCAGTAAATTGAAGCAAGTATGTATGGTGTTGGTGGTTGAGTAATCTGGGACACTTCAAGAACGACGTCGTTGGGTGATCAACGACTTTTGGGTCGTAATCAAAGCAGAAATTTTGAGGTGTTGGAAACTGATTAGCATGATTGAGTGATCAAATTAATTTAATGAAGAGGTACCTGTTCAACGGCAGCAGCAACAACAGCAAAGTTTTGCTTCTCTGTATATTGTTTTTGTCTTTGTTTTTCTTTTTTTTTCGTGTCAGAAGTGAAATGAAAGCACGACACCAGAGAATGGGCGTATTGGTTAGGACGGGTCAGCAGACTCAGAGTCATGTTCAGCAAAACTACCCTGTTTGTCTCATTGACCCATGATCATCAAATTCTATCGGATCTAGGGATGTCAACTGCTGAAAGATTGGACCGGATCGTTTTTGGATTGGACCGGATCGGTTTTGGACTAGACTGATTTTGGATTAAATAGATTAGGATTTTTTATGAAATATTACCTTTTATCATACCCACTTTATGAATAACTACCTTTTAAAACAAAGTTTGTGAACAACTACCTTTTAAGATCACTTTTCTTGTAAAATGATACTTTTGACCGGATTTCGGCGAAATATATAGTGAAATGTCGAAAATACCCTCATGTGAGCCACCTAACCCTCTCCCATCTTTTTTCCGAGAATTATTTCAACAAGAAAATGAAGATTAGATCAAAGGATATAGAATCGCGATAAAAATTAGAGAGGA
>BSSO01006332.1:0-12070 GCA_030267885.1 Mesembryanthemum crystallinum
CTAAATTAAGGAAAATAATTATTAACTACTAAACTGAAAATAATAAATATAATAAAATAATAAATGATAGATTAATGCTCAATAGAGCTCATGGACATAAGTTTTGTTTCCAGACTCGTATGTTCCACTTCAGGCTCGTTTTTGACCATCTTAAACTTTGAATCTCGAAAAGTGTTTAACGTGAAAGTTGTAGAGCTCGTTGTTATCTTTACATAGCCTTTTAAACCACTCGATTCCGACTCCGGATGAAGAAGTTATGGCCAAAATATGAAACTGTGTCTGGATTGTAGCGAACTTGCGAATCATATAAAAGAAGCTTTATTCCAGATCTTGTATGAATTGCCCAATTGATAATAATTGTGGGACACAACTTAACAAGAACCCACTCAATAACCAAGTTGATCTTTAGCATGTTTGATCGTTGATGATTGTTTGGATATCGATCTATTGCTCCTGCATCAAGAGAGGGGGCTAAAGAGGGAGAAGAGGGACACATACATGAGCCAAGTAATGAGTATATGGGAAAAGCCGACGTGACAAAGTGCAGAAGACTACTATGGAGAGGCAGAAATCATCGCAGACAAGCTACTTTCAGGCCGAAGACCATCATTAACAATGTTTGCATTAAATGAGAAAATGCTAGCCTACCAAAACTTAGTAGAGTGTCATAACTGGGAAGGGAAGCCACAGCTGCACATCTTCGGAGAGAGCCATACACCACCTACCTCCATAGCTAGGGACTGATTTGATCAATACTAGACCCAAGATGATTGTAGCTAGGGTTGATGAGATGAAACCCTAAAATCGGGTTGAATCGGAACCCAAAAGTATTCAATAACCGGGTAAAACCCACGATCCCATCACTAATTAAGTATGGAAGTCGAATTAGACTATATGATTTGCAATATGAGAGATTGAAATTGCAGAGTAGAGACATGGAAGGGCTAGGGTTTGCAAAAAAATGGGGAAGAAGGTTAGGGTGCTCGGGTTTTTTTTCCTCTTTTTGGGCTTTTTTCTCAGTCTTTATCTCTCTAATTAACTTTCCCTCTTATCTCTTCATTTTTACCGTACATTTTATGAACGCTCTCTCTCTCTCTCTCTCTCTCTCTAAATATATGTATGTATGTATGTATGTGTGTATGTATGTATGTATGTATCTTTTTTCTTTGAAATCTAAACTTCCGGTGAACAAGTTTGCTTGAATTTTCAAGTTTCGAAAAGGGAAAGTGTGACCTCCGTAAAAATTTCCGTGCTTCAAATGCTTGGAAGCTAAGAACAACCATGGCAAACACAAAGCAAGCAGTACATCATCAGGCCAGCATAGCCATAGGGGCTCATAAATGCAAACCACATTGAATGCAATCCACGCGGTTTTGCGAGGCACACAAAAAAATAGTAGTAGTAATACATATAGTAGTAATAGTAGTAATTGAAGGCTGACCTTTAAGCTAGCCTGCTTCTTGCTGCTGTTGCTTTTGCTTGCCTAATTTATAACTTTTGAGCCTTAGTAGCATTTGCTATCTTGCCGACGAGTAAATGCACTTTGCTGTGATCCTTTGACTCTCTCTAGCTAGCTGTTCACTATTTCTCTCTCCCCCACCCTTTTATTTTGCTTCTTAAAGGTCACCATTTCTCTCCTGGCTAGTCCTTCCCACCTCATCATACTCCTTTCTATTTATGCCATTTGAGGCAAAAAAACCTTAGTCAATAAAGGAGATCTAAAGAGAGATTGAGAAAGAAAAAAAGAATTGGGTTTTGGTGAGATGGGAAGACCACCATGTTGTGACAAAGAAGGGGTGAAGAAAGGACCTTGGACTCCTGAAGAGGATATATTGTTGGTCTCTTATATCCAAGATCATGGTCCTGGCAACTGGAGGGCTGTTCCAACTAATACAGGTAATAAGATACTCCATCCGTCTAAGTATATCGGTTGTTTAAGGTTAATGCGCATCACATATAACTCATTATAAACTGTTGGATTGAGTATTATTTAGTTAATTATTGTTTACTTAGATGCTTGGATTTGCATTAATATTGGTTGACACGCCATCAATGTTATGATTATTTTCAAATGTTAATTAATCACTTCAGGGATCTTCGGAAATCTGTCTATTTGCTTGTCACAAATTAAGATTGTGTATATTTTGACCTCTTTATGCTGTTGACAACACCGATCTACCGATCTACAGTAGGTGTTATATTAGTAAAAATGGTGATATTTTTTCTTATAAAACATAGATCTCTGAATCCGCGAGTCATATGTATATTCTTTACTTTCTGATTGTTGGATTTGCTTTCAATCATTGAGATCAATCCGTCTAAGTTAATTGCATCCTTGATTGATTGATATGCATTTCATTGAGTTACCTATAAAGTTTTAAGAGTACATCAAAATTTAACATGTTTTCATATCTGATCTTAATTTCCAGGGTTGCTTAGATGTAGCAAAAGCTGCAGGCTTAGATGGACTAACTACCTAAGGCCTGGAATAAAAAGAGGCAATTTCACAGATCAAGAGGAGAAGATGATTATTCACCTTCAAGCTCTTCTAGGCAATAGGTAATTTTCAGAATTCTCTCAATTTTTTCTTAATTTATCAAGTCTATCTTCTTTTGGTTCAAGTTTGGTAATTGCTTGTCTGTATACTTGTTAGGGCATTTAGAAGGCATGTACATCTTAATTTCCTTAAACTTCTATCCTCGCTAGACACAAGTATTTTGCCTTTTTTTCTGTTTGTTGTTTTTTGTTATTTTGAGGTGTGGTGAAAAGTAAGGAATCGTATAGCTCCCTCTTTGTCATTGAAAAAAGCCGTGTATATCTTGACTTCCCGAGATCCTATCGTTATCGGTACTAGTTTCACTTTGTCTAAGGTGTACTATGTAGTGCAAAAAAACAATTTAACGAAATTATGTGTGCAGATGGGCTGCCATTGCATCATATCTTCCACAAAGGACAGACAATGACATCAAGAACTACTGGAACACTCATCTCAAGAAGAAGCTGAAGAAACTCCAATCAATCAATAATCAACAACAAAGCTCTAGATCGGACGGCTTGTTTTCGTCGCCCTCATCGCCTGAAAACCATAATAGTTCAACTAGTAGAGGCCAATGGGAGAGAAGGCTCCAAACTGATATTAACACAGCCAAACAGGCCTTATGTGATGCTCTCTCATCAATGGACCAAAAACCTTCCACCACTACATTCCCCAACTTAATCAACAACTCATCATCACATGATGCTACCTCATTTTTTCCCAATCATAAACAAGGTGCCCAACAACAATCCTCTATCTATGCTTCTAGCACCGAAAACATAGCTCGGTTGCTCCAAGGATGGTCTAGGAACTGCCCAAAGACTACTGGGTCTAGCTCAGTTGGCACTGATTATGCTCATTCAAGCGAAGAAGCGGCACAAAGTGATGAAGATACTAATAAGATTGATAGTAAGGCCAGGGTGGTGGTTAACAAGAACATCGATCACCAGCTCGATGCTTTTCGTTCTCTGTTTGGTAGCATTGAGTCTTCAGGATCTCCAAATTCGGAGTTTTCAGACACTAGCTTCTTCGAACACGAGACAAAGCCGTTGTGTATTGATGGTGGTGGAGGAAAGGGGAAGCTGACACTGCTTGAGAAATGGTTGTTTGAAGAATGTAACTCAGTACAGCAGCACTGTGGTTCTCAACAAGGCCAAGATCAAGAAGATCTCACTGACTTACCCTTGCAAGAAAATGCTGATTTCTTGTGAGGATCATCATAATATCCTCAGCTTGATTATTATTTCATTGTTCAAAAGATAGGGTTTCAAGGAAAATGAAAATGTTAAGTATGGGAAATCTTCATTTTCATGTTCCTTGGATCTTTCTTTAGATTAATTATTATTGAAGCCAAAATGGGATATTATGTTGTTGTTGTAACTAGATGATTTGTTCATTTGTGTTAATCATTCTTGTAGTGCATGGGAATAAAAATTCCTCATTAATTTTCTCAATGGAGGCATTGTTCTTTCTTGTAAAGATGGAATTGAACACAGCATCTTTAAGTCAATGTCATCAATTATTATTATTACATATATCTCTTTCTTAATAATTGACCTCTCAATGGCCAGATTTCTACTACCCTTGACTTGGTCCACAGCAGTTAAAGTTAAAACAGTAACAGGATGAGCACATGCAACATTTAAGAAGAAGCTGATTTTTAATGTTTAATAGTTGTCAAAAAGAAAGGGACCTGTTTTAAAAGCTTTTTCCAACCATACACTTAGAAGCATTTAAGAGTACACATTTGACAAAAAGTAGCATCCTATACCATTTCATTTAAGAGGTGTTTGACCCACTATTAAAAAAGTTTTAACTTATACACCAGGTCTCGTATGTGTTCAAATCTCTTAAGTAACACTTATTATACAAATTTTTCCTTGGAATACATGAAGTCATGCGTCAAAAGGTGTCCTCTAACCATGGCCAAAGTAGATGGAAATTCCTCGTTACCAAACCAAAAAAAAAAATAAATAAATAAATAAAGAAAAAAAGAAGAAGAAGAAAAAAAAAAGAAGAAACAGCATTTCTCGGTTGAATTGTTAGGATGATTGAATATCCACAACGAATCCCAGGAACCCTATCATTAAGGCTATTGCAAGTCAACGAGCTTTTAGTGAAACGAACAAAATAGTAATACTAGTACCTTTCGAGTGAAATGAGCTTTAAATTCTATTTTCATGCACACAAGTAAATTTTTTTTTTTTTTTTTTTTTGTGTCTGCAAAGAGGGACTTCCTCCCTCCTTAGACGTGGCTCATGCACACAAGTAATTTGTTGGCACATGTGTGAGCTAACTATCCCATATTGGAATATATATTTAGTCTTACAAACTCTGTACTCCACCAGTAATTATTACATGGTCATGGATCAATGGTCCCTCTCTTACATGATAAGGGGAATCAACTCCAAATCACCTATAAAAAATATGGTAAATATCTTGTTACGGGAAAGAATGGACTATTGGTCGGAACCATACAATAATTTCTCATACTCCACCTACAACTAACACATTAATTTTTTTTTTCTTTTCTTTTTTTTTTTCCCGGTGGTCAACTGGTTTTAATACGGCACTTCACCATATGTTACATAGGCTTGAGCTCCCTAATTGTTTATCTCTGTACCATGCTATATCAGAGTGGATGGTTCATGTTTGGCCATATCGCACCACCTGAAGCCAAGTGTGGTAAATCTTGCATGGAAATGTTTGTTTGTACGTATATAGGGTTATTAGTTCTCCCTAATTGAAAGATTAACCTAATGATCTCTACAGATTGTTTACAAAGTATATTTTGTAAGACTAAAATTGAATTTTACAGTATATGTAGGGTTATTAGTTCTCCCTAATTGAAAGATTAACCTAATGATCTCTAGAGATTGTTTACAAAGTATATTTTGTAAGACTAAAATTCAATTTTAGAATATTACCGTGACTCGTGCTCAAATGGTCATTACATACAATATGCCACAAGCACGAAAAAGATTTAAACATGTAAGAAATCTATATATTATATATATTATTATTTTAAAACACATATACATTCAACCAAATGTACTACCACATATTTGTTAACGTGTCACGACATTGTCCTGTCAGCACAACTTCTGAATTATTATTTTTTTTTTTAAACTACAAGGATATGAACTTTTTACTTTTAAGTTTTTTGGTGAAAAGATAAATATATTAATATCACGAAAAAACATGGCCTCGATATAGTATTACAACTAATGTAGCAGCTCTAAAATATTAACTCAATGAGTACTGTAGGTCATCAATTTGTAGTGATCATCAAGACTTAATTACCTACTAGGTAGGGTCTTATTTTTTTCTTTTTTTTTGGTAAGAAGACAAGAGAATAGAATTAACNCCCCCCCCCCCCCCCCCCCCCCCTAAACATAGATAGAATATTACATCCCATGGTAGAATTAGCTAAACAGTTTTTAGCAAGTATGTCAGCAACTTGATTGAGCTCTCTAAAGCAATGTCTCAAAATGGTGTTGCTTCCACGCAAAAGCGATTTACAATCTTTAGTGATATTGAGCAGGTAGTCCTTGTGAATGATACTTTGCATGATGATGGAGACTGATTTTTGAGAGTCTGATAAGACTGTTGCTCTCTTGATGTTTTGAGTTGAAATGATCTTAAGGGATTCCTGAATGGCCAGCATTTCCGCATGAAGTACAGATCTGGCTTTCACTTTCTTAAAGAACCCAAGGCACTAGATGCCATTGGAGTCTCTAAGCACTCTTGCTATTCCTGCTGTGTTATCCTTGGAGTTGAATGCTGCATCACAGTTGAAAGCAAACTGATCAAGGGGAGGGGGTTCCCATTTAACCTCAATAGACTGTTTATGGATGCTTGCATGATTTGTTTTAGAGCACATAAATTCCCATGCCTCGAATTTAGCTTTATTCAAGTGAAATGAGGGGCTAGGGGATTTATCTTCCATGATGAAGGTGTTTCTCAGTTTCCATATGTGCCAAATGATAAAGGAAAAGTGAACATGCCAAGGGAGATTATCAAACTTAACAGTGGATAACAAGTTAGATTTGACCAATCGTGGAGATTATCATCAAAGAAGGTTTCAGAGACATGGTAGTTACCCCAGATTTGTTTGCTGAAATCACAATCTCTAAGAATGTGGAGACTGTTTTCAAAATCCTTGTCACATCTTGGGCAAATGGGATCGCAATCAATGCCTCTATTGAAAAGTGTCATAAGATGTGGTATTTTGTCGTACCACACTAGCCAAATAAAAGTTTGAATTTTAGGCCAAGTAGTGAGCTTCCAAATCCAGCTAAGGTCATTACCATCCTGAATATCCTTGAACTTGAGGTTGTAGGCTTCATTACCACCAGACTTACCATTGAAGGCAAGATTGCAACTAGGAAAGTCAGTGTTGGTGGTACGATCATTAGGCACAGGTATAGAGAGAATGGAGTTAATAATCTCTTTAGGAAGTTCCAAGGTGATGAGAGCAAGGGACCAGACACCATTATGAGCACAGTTAGCCACATTCAATTTGTCTTCCCCCACATTAAGAGGTCCCTGGATCTGGGATCTTAGAGGACCAGAACCAATCCAGTTGTCATGCCAGAACGAGATTTTTGACCCATCCCCAATGTTCCAGTTCATATTAGTCTTAAACATCTTCCAACCCTTATCCATGTCTTGCCAAATATGGGACCCATAAGCAAAAGAAGTAGCAGCAACCCTTTTAGAAATGAATTTACTTTTGATGACCTAAGAAGCAAGGTTCTCCAAGGAGCTAAGCTTCCAACAAAGTTTGCTCATGAGAACCTCATTAGTGATTTTGTTGCTTTTGATTCCCAAACCACCTTTATCTTTAGGCAAGAAAACAGTTTCTTTGTTGACAAGGTGAAGTTTTTTCTTAGTGTCAGTGTCACCCCATAGGAATTTGATCACAGTTCTGTCAAGATCAGCCAGAGTGGATGTGGGAAAGTGTATACAGTGCATGTAGTAATTAGGGATAGCATTGAGGGTGGCATTGATAAGGCAAACCTTACCAGCTCTGGAGAGAGTGCTAGCTTTCCAATTGGCAAGTTTGTTTTTAACCTTTTGCACCACAAATTGGACTTCTCTTTTAGTAGGCCCTTTAGAGGTGAGGGGGAAGCCAAGGTATGTTCCTAGGTTGTCATAGATAGGCATTTGAAACATGTCAATTGCAAGATTCACCATTTGAGGGTCAGTATTGGGGGAGAAGTACATTTTGCTCTTTGTGTTGTTAATGGATTGACCTGAGGCCTTGCAAAATAAGTCCAGAGTTTTTTGAACAGTTTCAAAGGTTTGCTGGGTAGCCTCTCCAAAAAGAAGAATATCATCAGCAAAGAGAATGTGGGAGACCTTGATTTTATCTTCCCCTATGTTAAAGGGGAACCAGGTACCATTAGAGCAAGCATCATGGATAAGTTGGGAGAACATCTCCATGCAGAGAATGAAGAGGTAAGGGGAGAGAGGGTCCCCTTGCCTAACACCTCTAGAGGGAGGTGAAATCCTTAGTGTTGCAACCATTGACAAGCACAGATCCAGTGGACCCACACACACAACTCATGATGAGTTTGATAGTAGGGGAGTCAAAATTGAGGGCAGCAAGAGTGTTTTTGATGAAAGCCCGGTCAAGCGTGTCAAAAGCTTTATCTAGGTCTATCTTTATAGCAAACCAGCCCTTCTTGCCATTTCTAATTCTCATAGAGTGAAGAATTTCAGATCCCACAATGTAATTAATGTCAATGCCTCTACTAGGAAGGAAGCTATTCTGATTTGGAGAAATCAGGTTAGCTAAATAGGGTCTGATTCTACTGACAATTAACTTAGTGATACACTTGTAAATAGTGTTACAAAGTCCTATAGGCCTAAACTGTTTAATGGTGCTAGGAACATCAACTTTGGGGATAAGAGAGATGAAGTAATGGTTGATGTCACTAGGGACTGAGCCAGAAATGAAGACAGATTGGACATAAGAGATGACATCTGGTCCCACAATATCCTAATAGGTTTGGAAGAAGAGAGCATGAAGACCATCAGGTCCTGGAGACTTTAGGGCACCAATATTAAAAATGGTATCTTTAATCTCTTGACCAGTGGGGATATTAGTGGCATTGATAGGATGGGCATTAGCATTGGGTGCCAGAAAGGAAATCAAGGGGCCACTCTCTTTATCGGTAGAGAACAAATTAGCAAAGTAGTCACAAATGTGGTCCTTGAGCTTATTAGAGTCATTTATCTCTTCCCCTGCCTCATTGAACAGGGAGAGAATTCTATTTCTCTTTCTATTATTGATGACAACAGATCTGTGATAAAAAGTAGTGTTTCTATCCCCCCTATCCACCCAATTACACCTAGCCTTCATTTGCCAAAACATTTCCTCTTGTTCAAGGATAGTATTCAATTCGTCATTTAAATTATCATCCAAAAGCAACAGAGTAGCATCAAAAGGGTTGGATGAGATAGCTATTTGGTTCCTCTCTATTTTGGCCAGAATAATCCTCTTTTTTTTGAAAATATTTCCAAACGCATTTTTATTCCAACATTTGGCAGCTTTTGTAAAATCATTCACTTTAAAATTGAGAGGCAAGTTATTCTTATGCCATTCATCCTTAACCAACTCACTGAACGAAGGCTTAGTCATCCACATTGACTCAAATCTAAAAGGTTTTACACATTTAGCATGATTATCTCTATCAAGCATGAGTAATACTGGACAATGATCAGAAGAGGTGCGAGGCAAATTTTTAACATGATTATCAGGGAAAGCATTAATCCAATCAGCAGAGGCACACACTCTATCAAGTCTTTCAAGAATGGGATTTTTTTTCTTCCTTTTATTAGTCGAAGTAAATCTTTGGCCTGAGAAACCAAGATCAAGTAAACCACAATCATGCAAGCAATCTCTAAACATATTAGTTCTATTGATTATGATAGGTCTGCCCCCCAGTTTTTCATGAGCATGAAGGACTTCATTAAAATCTCCAATAGTGACCCATGGGAGACTAATTATTGCAGCAATATCAGTTAGATCATTCCAAAGTGTTTTCCTAATTTTGTGTTTTGGACTAGCATAAATCAAGGAAGCAAAAAAGGGGTTGGTTTTGGAATATTACCTGAATGATGCCGTGGACTCCCTGCCTGTTGTGAGTGATTATCTCAAAGTTGATGATTGAGGACCACATCACTAATATTCCCCCAACAAAACCCTCCGGTTCTACAAGAAACCAATTATCAAAAGGTAAACCCCTAACTATGCACTCAGTATTCTGGCGGCTAACCCTTGTCTCAGTAAGGACGACAACATCTGGTTGGTGATTTTGCAGAGAAGAAGGAAATTTGAGCGGAATTTGAGCTTCGCTATGCCCCTGGCATTCCAATACAAGATCTTCATGTTAAGAGGCAATGGAAGATTTTCGTAAAATCCTTGAAGGATTTCTGCTGCTTCGAGATCCCGGCTGCCCATTAACCAGTTTTTTGTTGGAATCTTGATGAATCTTGGTTGGGGGTCGAGCTTGAGATCCCACAGCTTTCCTGGCACAATTTCAAACTGGTCTCTTCCTCTGAGTTGAAGTTGTAACTGAGGAATTGGTTTCTCAATGCTGAAGGTTAGAATTGATTCTGTGTATCCCGCCATTGTTGCCTTCACCCATTGGGAGTTCAACGGACAACCAACGATCGATGGAGGGGGAGTGAATGGAGGGGGAGTGAACTAGGTAGGGTCTTCTTGATCACTCTCTACTACACATCAATTAACCAATACATCACACCAATCTTTATCTTCCGCTTTGATTTTGTCTCCAGCTTTGATCTGGATGCTAAGCTTCGTATCAATCTTGATCTGCTTCATTACTCTGCTTGGTGTTGTCTGCTATTCCAATGGGCTTCATTCCTCACCTTCCAGATGTTGTAAATTACTACTGTAAGAGCTGTAAAAACCACTTTCCTCTAAAATTTTGTGTATTTCCTCCTCTTTATTTTCTTCCATGCTTGCTGTAGATCAGAGTTTGTGGGGGAGAAAACATATTCATCCAGTCACATATTGTTTGCCACAGTTGCTTACTGAAAGGGCACGGGAAGAAGAGATGTTCTGTTGTTTCCCTCTCTTGATTACAAATAGTACACAAGTCTGTGTTGCTTATCCCATGACCTTGTAATCTGCTTCTCAGCTGCAAGCTCTCTTGCATTGCGCTGCCAGCCATGCTATATATGAATGCATGCTTAGGAATATTGTAATGATTCCATATCCACGTGAACCATTGTGTCAATGGCATATCACCTCTTAGCCATTTATAAACCTTAGCCACATAGTAATTTTGCTTCATAGCACCAATGAGGAGAGGTTGTATCTCATTCTTGACTTTGCATATATTCTTCCACATCTAACTTGGGTCTTGAGGAGGTTTGTAGTCCCACACATCAACCTCTTTCATATACACATGTAAAACCCATTTGATCCAGAGGAGATCTTCCTTATTTGCTACTGCCCACGCTAGTTTTTTAATTGTAGCTCTATTCCAAGTATGAAATATCTCTTAGCCCAAGTCCTCCTACTCTCTTGGGTTTGCATACTATATCCCATGCTACTAGTGATGTTTTTGTGTAAGTGGCATTGCCACTCCATAAATAGTTCCTAAACACATTTGTAATGTGGTCTAGGACTGTAGAAGGCAACAATAGAAATGGAACTCCAGTATGTATGTATCGAGAGTAGAACATGATTTACTAGTTAAAGCCTACCTACATAGGAGAGATTTCTTGAGCCCCATGAGTGTATTTTCTTTATAGCCACTTTAAGATAAGACATTCAGCGCAGACATAGTGTATAAAAATGCATCGTTGATATGCGAGTTAATCATCAAGTAAATTCAAAAGAAAGTAGAGAGGCAATTATGGTTAATTCACTTATAATTATCCAAGAGATCTTTGCCCACTGGTAGACAAGCTTTATCTTATACACCAGGTTAGGGTTCGAACCTCCTGGGGAGCCATTCATGGAATACCCGAGGTCCTACGCTAGGAGATGACCTAAGGAGGAAGTCTGCGCGCACGCACACACACACACACACACACACAAAAATAAAAAAAATACTTGTAATGATGGTAGAAATTTGATAAAAGATAGCAACTAACAAACACAAATGTCCTAAATATAGAATGTTTTAGTGAAATGCAGAAAGACTTTTAAAATAACATTTTTATTTGATCAATTTTTGTTAGTTGGAAGGATAGACTAAAGAGGGGGGGTGAATTGAGTCTACTTATTTTTTCAATTATTAGCTCAATTAGTGGAGATTACCAATTTCTTGCGAGTTCTTTGCGAGTTCCTTTTAACAAAATATATAAGTTAAGTAAGAACAAATAAACAACACAAGGGTTTTACGTGGAAACCTTCTTGGGCTCAACCGAGAAGTAAAACCACAACCACTAGGGATTTTCCAACAAACTCCACTAAGAGCCAAAACCAAACTCAAGTACAATAGACCCTAATCTACCCTTGAGTCGACTCACTTGAATTCTACTCCGAAT
>BSSO01006333.1:0-12070 GCA_030267885.1 Mesembryanthemum crystallinum
CTCAACTCACAAATTGATTTTCTCTCTCAAAAACTAGTGAATCAACTTAATTGAATTTGTGTGGATGATCTTCAAGAGGTGTAGAGGTCGTCCTTATATAGGCAAGGTGTAGTAAGAATCCCAATTGAATTAGGAATATAACTTTCTTGGAGAATAAGCAATTACTATAACCCAAAATCGGAAACTTCCCAAAAGCATATACCCGGCTGGAACGGGCCTCGCCCGGGCGGGTGGAACTATGCCTTGTGCCCGACCCGGGCGGGCGAAATTGTCGAGAGCGCCCAGCGCACCTCGCCCGGACGGGTGAGAAAGCCACCCGGGCGGGTGACATTGTCGTGCTCAAAACACAACGCCAGGGCCTCTCGCCCGGACGGGCATGAGAGCACCCGGGCGGGCGGTGGCGAGGAAGCCAAATGTCTTGTGATCAACGCCCGATTACCATGGTTTCAACTGGGCAATTGAGGGATTACTTCCCACATCAATTGTAAGGTTGTACCAAGCCATTATCCATTATGGGCAACCCAAAAACTTCACCATTGAGGTGTTTGGGGCATAACTCCTAACAGTTACGACGGAAAAATTTCATAAAGGTACGTAATGACTTTATTTTGTTGTGCAAAATGAACTGAGTATACGGGTAGATCATACTAGGGGATTGTCGTAGTATTTATTACATGCATTTCAATTGTGGAGTATTTTTGCATGTGATGATTTTCAACATTTTGTATGGAATAATATCTATAATTGGGTTACGTTATTGTATGTGTTTTAAGTGGGATAGCTGATTAATCCAAGGCAAATTTAAGCAGTTAACACATAGAAATTGAGAATATTAAGTATTACTTACCTTTCTATTCCTATAAATAGGGACAATAATCACAATTCACACACATCACAAATTCGATCACAACCCTCTCTTTGATCTCTCATTCTCTCATCTGATCTACCTCATCGTCTTGATCTCTCTGCTGCTAGTTCATTATATTCAAGCCATAATAGCACTTAAACAAAAAAAGATACAGAATTGATCAAGTGCTGACTATAAAATAGCAGAGTACAAATCACAAACCGATAGGTAATTATTAACTATCTCATTTCTTAGATACTTTTTGATGAGATGATTAAACATAATGATGAATAATTTTAAGTTTGTGATGTCTACCTACAAATTAAATCAAAAAAATGAGATTAAGCTAGCTTGATTATTAATCCCTCCTTTTTCTTTCTTTTTATATTCCTTATGATTAAAAGGAAATTTGATTGATAATAAGATAAACTAGCTTGTAAAGCCTACATTATAATGTAGAACATACACTCAGGGATGGAGCTACATTAGGGCCCAAGGGGACCATGGTCCCTGTCAATTTATATATTATATGATACAAATATTTATTATTTACGTACTTTTATAAATTTTGATATATATATTGCAAAGATATTGCACGTGCAACACATATGCAACGCACAAAATAGTTTATTTGTCTTTTTGTCTTTCGTTTCATTCCATTCCAAAAATAGTATGGCCCCCCTCAAGGTAGACTCTTGGCTTCGTCCCTGCATACACTTATTCCCAACTTCTAAAAATGGTTAAAATACTGATCACATCAAATAAAAAGAAATTGGATTGATTTGAAGCAAAGGAGGATCAATTTTTCACGTCAAAAATTACCAAAATCTTGGTGTGAAGGTACGTAATCTACTTATAATGATGAAAAATTTGAGTTAATAAAATAATTGGGGACTCAACTTTCCAATTTCTCTTGACTTTGATTACTCAACTTTATTTTTGTTGAACTTAAATTTTTAGCTATTTTTGGCTATAAAATAACATAAATACGCACTCTACATGATACTTTACTAAAAGATAAAAGTGAAGATGGGACTAAATACGGTTTATGCCCAAAACTCTATTGTTTTGTTAAATCAGACCCATAGAAAACGAAGTAGCATAAGAAAAGTTAATTTTGGTGTGTTTGTCGGGGCTTTATGAATGAATTCGTAGTAATAATGGTAAGAAACACTAATTTGAATAATGCATGGTTTTGAAGCTACTGATTGGGTGCCTGGGATAGAGTTTGGACGAAGAATTTCATAAAGGTATGTAACGACTTTCTTTTGTTGTGCAAAATGAACTGAATATAAGTAGATCATATTGGTGCATTGTCGTAGTATTTATTACATGTACACATGCATATCAATTGTATTTTTTTAACATGTAATACGTACTTATTAATAATAATAATAATTAAAAATGAAGTTTACAATGAGAGAACAATTCCGTGCAAGGATAACGTCCATAATCTAACAGGCAGTATAAGGATAGTGGTTTGGTTGGGCCATGACCCTACCACTTCACTGTCCAACCGCACTTACAAAATCATTCCTTAACTACACAAATCTTAGAAGAGTTTTAAGTTTTCCTTTTTTGGTGATGTGAACTTATAATTTGAATAAATTTTTTTCTTTTGTTTTGTGGTTATCAAATTAAGTTTGTGATGTCTACCCACAATTTTTTTTCCTTTTTAAAAAAGTGAATTAAGCTATCACTTTTTTGTTTTGTTTTTCAGGATATTTAAACTATCACTTAATAATAGTTTGTGTTTGTGTTCTCCACAAATATACATATTATTTCCCATGAATTATATGAGTAAGAGACATCATAGTGGTTTTAATTATTGATGATATACGCGCGGGCGCGCACACATATATTGGAGCTGACTAATTAAAGACAATTTTCATTTTTCAACGCATCCATGGCTAATTTAACCAGCTAATAACACAAATACCCCTATATTGATCGATCACATGAGAATATGAGATATTAAATAAAGGAAAAAGGAAAAAAGGAATATTGTGGTCCCACCCAATATAACTTAAAGGTGGAGTACCTTTCTTCATTTGCATGGCATCACTGAATCTGCAGTATATATAGTAGTAATAGTACTCCATTTCTAGCTAGTACTAGTATTGGTAATAAAAACTTAACTGCGTTAATAGCCTTCACATTATTAACCGCTACAACCCATAAAAACCAACTTTACTTTAGACTTTTTATTGTTTTTTTTTTTAATAGATTACAACCCTTGATTATTCCCTTTCTCTAATTAATCTTATACTTTTCTTACTCTTATATATTTACTTTTACCACTTTCTTGAATTCAATGTATGTCAAAACAATTTTAGTACGTAGCTCTAATATAATCATAACTAAGGCAAGCACTTTAGTAGGCTGTATATAATCTTGTCATACACTAGGCTATATATAATCGTTTGAAGTTTTTCAAAAACTACTTCCTTTATGACCTATCCCCATTTTCGTCTTTATCCAAATTTGATATTTTTCTTACATTATATGTGTTTCTCCAATTAATTAATGTAAGTATCACCTAATTATTTAGGTAGGATTAAATGTTGTAACGTTACAATAATACCCCAAGAAAGTTAATGACATAGATAAAGGGTAGTCTTTTTTTTCATCCAGGGTAAAAGGTGATTTTTTGAAATATCGTATAAACAAAGTGTATCCATATACAATGTGAAACGAAAACTACAATTTATTTAACATAAAATAAATTGACGTATATCATGAGCTCAAAGTTTCATATATGTACATGATCGTATGATCAAGCTTGATACTACAGTAATTATATCATAAGTAACTCAATGAATTAGTAATGCAAGTTTCATACATGATGATTAGTTAATGAATCATGCATGATTAGTGAAATAATTAACCTAATTATAAACTCTACTCTTCATCTCAATTATTTAATTCCAAATATGTCTATTGTCAACACTAAGCTTTAGCTTCTATTTGTGTTATCTAATAATGTGACATTACTTAAAGCTATGTGCCTAATAAGAGTATGAGCTTTATTATAAATAGGCCTAATGGGATGTGATGAAACTCACACTAACTCTCAAATCTCTTTCGACTCTTTTGTCTTGAGATCTCTCTCTCTCTCTCTCTCTCTCTCTCTCTCTCAACCTCTTAAGCATATAAACTTGCCTTATTACTAATATTGCCTCCCTCAATACTTTTAAACTCTCACTCTCTCATCTGATCTCCTAAGTCTCATCCTTAGCTTACAAGTGAAAACACCATACAAACTTCAGTCTGATTTAGTTCAAACCAAAAAAAAAAAAAAAGGAAAAAAAGGAGAAAAGAGAAGACAATAGACAAAGTCTTTGAGTTCTAAACCAAACCAAACTAGAAGAAGGTGCGGATTTAACATCAATTTATATCTTTTGGTAGTTCGATCAGTTTGCATATTATGTTATTTGATGTGATCATTTTAGTTACTATTTTAGAGGTTGGGAAGTGTTTTAGACATAATATCAATAAAATTTCATGTTTAATCATAAAAAAAAAAAAAAGTAAAAGGAGGGGTTAATCAGGTAGATTATCACCTACAATTTTATAATTTAATGGTTAGAAAAAATAATATTGCATGCATGGAATTATTTTGTCAAGGTTACTAAATTGCATCTCTCTTTTAATTTGCAACTTTTAGTTTATTTAACTTTCTAAACCATTCTTTTTTTTTTTTTTTTTTGTAGGGCTTCAATTTCGGTGCCAAGGAGTTTATTTGTACGAGGGTCTAGCTAGTTATCGTGGTGGTTGAAGGTTACGTTGCTCCACATCTCACGGCCATACTAAGCGATTGTGAAGGTACCAATTAAGCTCACAAAACCATTACTTTTTTTTTTTTTTTTTAAGAAATAAGAACTTCTCATTAATTAAATAGAGCCAGCTTTACATATTCGGAAATATGTTCTCCCATTTAAGTCATGTTCATAGACTTCTTTACCAAAGACATCCGGAGTAGATCACTAAATGATTACATCCAAAATATTTCTATCCCAGCTCAAATTGTTAGTTGCCATAGCGTCTGCCACCATGTTTGCTTCTCGTGAACAATAATACTCGACTTTAACACTGCCAATTAACTAGTATTCCTTCTTACTTTAACACTGTCAATTACCAACCAATATTTGTCTTTTCATTTGTACACTTAAGGAAATTGTATCCACTTCAAAACAACTAATCACATGTAAGTACAACTACCAGTCTAACACTATAGTAAATTCTATGGACCCTTAAAAAAGGGAAAAATTAAGTAAATTCCATCATTGCATGAAAGTACAACTTAGATAGGGAAATATTAGAGTGCAGAAGATAGATAGTCCAATTAAACATGGTCTTATTGTACTTTTCATCTCTTAATTAAAAAAGGAATAAGAAAAGAAAATATGAAAAAGAAAAACCCTCACTAGGGAAAAATGCCCAATCTCTTATCTCAACCACTAGTGCCAAGTTATGTAGCTATATACTGTATATGACTGCGAGAATGCTTGCATATATATGTACCTAAGTTTTGGATCCAATTTCGTACCAGAAAAAAAGGCGTGTAAGAATAAATGCTATTGTTTGAAATATTGTAAATGGTGTGTAATAATGATTGTAAGAACACTGATTTAAATAATGTATGATTTCGCAGCTACTTATTTGAGTGCGTTGCTTGGGATAGTGTTTAGACAGAAGAGTTTCATAAAGGTATGTAGTGCTTTCTTTTGCTGTGCAAAATGAACTAAATATATGGGTAGATTATACGGAAGAATCGTTGTAGTAAATATTACATGTACATATGCAATTTAATTATAGTTCTTTCAACAACAAAAATCAACATTATAATTGTCATGAGGTTTGTTAATTAGAACCTAATAAGATATACATGTATAATTTTTTATATTTTATTTTTTGTAAATGAAGTTTACAACCATAGTAATAGATTTAATGAGGAAGATAGGCATTGATTATAGTTATATTTTTAATTTCTCTATAGGCCTCGTTTATTGAGTTGCAAACAATTGCTAGAAGTCGAAGTTCCTTTAGGAGTAAAAAGGAATTTTTTTTTTTTTTTTTTTGAGGATATAAAATTTCATATGATGAAGGTTAAAAGTGAATGTTTACAAACTTTCAATGTAACCAATTTCATAAATTCCCATTAAAAAAATAGTGACGAACAAGAAATGAACATATTTAGTGGAAGTTACTTACCATTCCCTATTTGTCTTTTCATGATAATATAGTATCCACATCAGTAAGTACTCTAGAAGATAGTCCAATCAAATGTGGCCATTTATTTTTAAGGTAAAATGAGTAAATGAATAAGAGCATGTTGCTAAATGTAGGGTGATATTTTATTACACATAGATGAACTACCGAAATACTTACTCCATTTTCGTCTTTCTCTCACCTATTTTCCTAAATTTTTTGTTTTTTCACTTTCAACAACAATGTCAACAAATGCTTTATTTATTTTTTTTTTTTTTAAAAAAAAAAACTAATGAAAGATTAGAGCAACATATAGAGTACTATAGACAGAGTATAAGGATAGTGGTTTGGTTGGGCCATGACCCAATCACATCACTACCCAAAATTATTCCTTAGTGGTTAGGCCATTGTCCAACTACACTTACATACAGTGTTGGGCCATGGCCCAAAATTGTTACTTACTTCACAACTCTAGTTGGGCTCACGGCCCGAACCCATGTTTTAAGTTTTCCTTTTTGGTAATGTGAATTAATAATTTGAATAAATTTTTTGTTTTGTTTTGTGGTTATCTAATTAAGTTTGTGATGTTAAGCTTTGTTCTTTTGTCGTCATATATGAATGATCTGTTTTGTCATAGTTCTGTAAACGTTTCACTTAGTTCACCTTTGTTCATTTATTGTCACTAGAGTATGAGAAATTATGAATGCTTAAGTACATAAACTTAAGACAACCCATATATGAGTAGTTTTGCATATAAGATGTGGGAAATATTAGAGGGCAGAAGATACTAAATATGGCCTTTATTATATTTCTCATCTATTAACCAAAAAAGGGAATATTAATAAGAAAAGGTGATCCAAATAGGATATGACTGCGAGTATGCTTGTATATGTATGCACTTAAAATTTGGATCCAATATTCGAAACCAAAAAAAAAAAAAAAAAAAGGCATGTAAGAATAAATGCTAGTACTTGAAATGTTATAAATGGTGTGTTTGTAATAATGATTATAAGAACACTGATATGAATAATGTATGGTTTTGCAGCTACTGATTTGAGTGCTTTGGGCTAGAAGTTGGACAGAAGAACTTCATAGAGGTACGTAACGGCTTTTTTTTGCTGTGAAAAATGAACTAAATATATGAGTAGAACATACGGGACGAAGGATTATATGTATGCATGCAATTGTATTTCTTTCAACAACAACAACCAACATTTAGAACGTAGAAATATATACATGGATAAATTTTTTTTTTTTTTTTTTTTAAAAAAATGAAGTTTACAACCATAGAAATAGATTTGATGAGGAGGCTAGGCATAGATCATAGCTATATTTCTTTATTGGCCTTGTTTATTGAGTTGCAAACAATTGCCAAAACCAAAAGTACAAGTCCCTTTAAAAGTGAAAGGGAAAGAAAAGTTTGTAGGATATAAAATTTCCTATGATGAAAGTTAAATGTTTAGTAGCAAATGTTATTCCCGATGATAAGTCATTGACTGTAAAGATAGGACTGTGTATGTTTTTAAACTTTCAGTGCAACTAATTTCATAAATTCCCATTGAAGAATTGTGATGGATAAGAAATAATCAAATATGGTGGAACTTACTTACCGTTCCCTAGTTGTCTTTTCATGATAATATACTATTCACATAAGGAAGCTTTACTTTATTTTTCAATGTTACATGATTAAATGAATAAAAGTGGGTTGCTAAATGTAGGGTGAAATTTTATTAAACATTGATGAACTACCCAAATACTTGCTCTATTTTTGTCTCTCTCTCTCACCTATTTTTCTAAATTTTTGTTATTTCACTTTCAATATATAAATATAAAAAGGAAAGATTAGAGCAATATATATACTACAAATAGGCAGTATAAGGATAGTGGTTTGGTTGGGCCATGACCCAACCACTTCACTGCCCAAAATTATTCCTTAGTGGTTTGGCTCAAAATGTTGGGCCAAGGCCCAAATCATTCCTTACTTCATAATCATAGTTGGATTCACGGCCCGGATCCAGAAGAGTTCTAAGTTAGTATCTATTTTGGTGATGTGAACTAACAATTTGAATAATTTTTTGGTTTTGTGGATATCAAATCAAGTTTGTGATGTCTACCCACAAACTGAATCAAAACAATGAGATTAAGCTATCATTGTTTTAATAGTTTATGTTTGTGTTTTTGGAGTTAAACAAACAATAATAATATGATGACATCCATAATATGAGTGAGAGCGATTAAACATTTTAGTTAAATAGAAAGTAAAATGTGTTGGGTAAAGGGTAGAAAATGAGTTGAAGAAGTGGAACTAAGAAGTTAGTTTGAAAATTTATCTATTATTTTATTTTAGCTGATCTATTTTTTTATTATTTTTTTTTGGGAAAATGGTTAGGTAAATATGTGACTTATATAAGTTTTGACGGTGTTTTATCAGCCCTAAAATGTAATAAAAATTGTACAATTTATGTTATGTTTTAATAGGAATATTGGCATGTTTTATGTTTTGACCATTTTCAATCAATCTGTGTGAAAATCAAGGGAGAAATTAGATTGAAACCTAAGAAATTACCTCATTCGACATGAAGGAAAACAAATAGTCAATTATATTCAAGAGTATTTACAGTTATGATGTAACTGAGTACACATATTTGGACTTGTAAATGTGCAGTTTATTGTTAGATATTATTCAAGTGTTGTTGGAAGGATTATATTATAATGAATGAAACTATATTCATTTAAAGTTGCATGAAACATAATCTTCTTAGTTCTTAGTACTCTTGCATCTATCCCACCCACTTACATTGGAAGCTCTCATCCTTGGTTAAGAGGTCGAGCCATAGTACTGCATGGTTGGAATTGGAATAGTTTTGCTCTAGTGTTTTTGACTATCATTTGGTCTTTAGAAAATGCTGGAAAAATTGAATAAAAACCAGAGTATATTTAGTATGAACTTAAACTAGAAATTTTAGGAAGTTGCAATGAAATGTGGAAATAATAGGTAGAAATGCATATCTAATCTTTATGAATATTTTCACTAAGTTAATTATCGCTTTTATGACCAGGAGATTCTATGGCTTTGAAGAACCTTTTACTTCTAGTCCTCTTTACTTATTTACACTACATACTAGTCTCCGGTAACATGTTGGAGACTTATTATTATAACCAGAGGTTGGACCATCTGGAATCCGACCCCGGCCTGAGCCAAGTGACATTTACGCAGCGGTTTTATATAGACCGCTCGTATTGGTCTACGGCTGAAGGCCCTATTCTGGTTTATTTCGGAGGGGAAGCTCCGTTGAATGAGGAGGATGTTAGTTCATTGGGGTTGATCACCGAGAGCGCACCTATCCTTGGTGCGCTTATTATATACATCGAGGTGATTTTTCACTTATCTGAATGGTTTATTATAATTTTTTTTTTTTAATATTTTTTGTACTGTTTTAACTTTTTAATTCTCTTTGTAGCATCGCTTTTATGGTCTATCGGTGCCCTATGGCTCCATAGACCGAGCGATTAGTGACCCGAAGGTCAGGGGGTGTTTCACCACCTCTCAAGCTCTTGAAGACTTTCACGAGATAATTTCCGGAGTTAAAAGAAACGAGTCAGCGGAATTATCTCCTGTGATCGTCATAGGTGGCTCATACGCCGGAAGTGAGTCATTCCTTTAAGTATACATTTTTTTTTTCCCTGAAATTGCAAATTTTTGTGATTTCTTATACTAATCTATCTTTTTTTTTTTTTTTTNTTTTTTTTTTTTTTTTTTTTTTCAGCGTTAGCTACAATGTTTCGGTTGAGAAGGCCCACCTCAACAGTCGGAGCTTTAGCCTCATCCGCTCCGATGTACTTTGACTTCCAGCACTCCAAAAATTTTTATACGGTTACTAGTAGAGCATATCAGGTACTATAACTTAACATATAATGTATTAATTTAAATTAATTTTTTTTACCTTTTTTTTCTTTAGCAAGATTGACTATATAAGGACCTATCATTTTTGGCCAAAAAAATTAAAAATTGTACTTATAATTTGCAACCAATTTGAAAATGTTATCTTCCATGTATAAGCCTAATAATAAAATGAGACATATACACTCATCTCTTCAATATAAGAAGTAAGAAATTTGAAATTAAATGGTTAAACTTGTTTAGTGCAGAAAATGGTTAAACTTTTTTGGTGCAAAAAATTCTTAAAACTTTGTGGGACTAATTAGCCGCTGAAAAGGGGTTAAGTCATAGGAGATCCCGGTTACTGTGGGGAAAAGATAACTGCTTGCTCTACGGTTTGGTTTTTTTTTTTTTTTTTTTTTTGGGTAAGAATCTGTAAGTACAATTATATCCTTTATTAGATATTCTCCCTAAATATAAAGGGCATAATAGACGATAACTTCTTGCTCTACAGTTCAGATTTAGTTTTAGTTTTTTAGTTTTTTGTTATTTGTTTTAAAGAATTTGTAAGTACAATTATGTCCCTTATTTTAGATATTCTCCCTAAATAATAAAGGGCATAATGAGGTATTTAAAAATTCGACACCAAAGATTAGAAGTTTGCTTCTAAGATAGTATAGATCCTTAGACACTAAAAGTACTCATATTTTCAATCTTTTGTAATTGATTTTTTTTATAGTTGAAAGTGATTGTAAAATTATTAAAAAGTTTCAATTCAATTTTAGGAAATAAATCATGACTGTCATGATAAAATCCGACAGTCATGGAAGCTGTTAGATGATAAGGCCAAGCTACCGGGTGGCTTGGAATATATTTCGAAGATATTTGATACTTGCAAGTAAGTATTTAAAACAACTATCTTTATATTATGTTATTGATTGTTCCAAATTTTCTCATTTATACCTCATAAATATTAAATAATTTAAAGATAATATATTTTTCAATCACTTAGGTCCTTGGCCAGTATTGAGGACTTCAAATCATTTTTAGTTAGATTCTATACATTTACGGCTCAACATGATGACCGCTTTAGCGAAGGAATCACCAGCTTTTGTGATAAGCTGGTTGATCCTTCCAACACTAACTTGTTGGAAGGGATTGCTCGCGGAATAAATTCGGCTTTCACCATCACCCCGCCATGCCTCAATATCAATGAATGGTTTAGACGAGATCTAGTATCTGCTGATCATAATGTGACCGAGGCGTGGAGTTGGCAGGTATAATTAATAACTACTTTATGGTATTTTTTTTTGTGGGGGGTGGTTATCCACTAACATTTTTCATCTTTTAATGTGCAGATTTGTAATGAGCTGATTATTCCTTTCAGCTCTGAGCAGGAAACAATGTTTCCTGTTCAAACTTTCAACTTCACTTATTTTTTGGCAAATTGTGAAGCCGTATACGGAGTTGAGCTTCACCCCTGGGCTATCAAGAAAAATGTATTAAATTTTTATTTATTTATTTTTTTTTGCAAATTTCTCATAATATTTTTTAATTTTGCATTTTTAACTTTTTGCCCCTCTTAAATTATGTTGTAGGATGTTAGTACAATTTTTGAAGGAACTTCAAGCAACATCATTTTTTCCAACGGTCTCAGGGACCCGTATAGTAGCGTGGGGTATGTCGTTTATTTTACCTTTCATATATATATATATATATATATATATCAAATAATAGTTGTAATTGATTGAGAATAATTAATTTATTCTATTATTTGATAATTTATATTTATATAGGGTGTTGGAAGATATTTCGGACACCATTGTGGCCGTAAATACAAAAAAGGGTATGTTATGTATCTATTCTCCCTTTTCTAATATTTTGTTTGTTAAAAAAGGCTAGTTTTCTCAATGTATTTATTTATTTTGTTTTGTACGACTAGGGTCGCACTGTATGGATTTGTTGCCAATCAGAGCGGATGACCCTTATTGGTTACTTGAACAGCGACGAGAGATAATAAAGATTTTCAAAAAGTGGCTTGAGCCGGACCCCAATTTAAATTCAAGTAGTTCATTAATAACTCTTAAATTACACATATTTCTAGCCTTATATCTACTAGTTGTTTTAGTATG